>BMAV01004379.1:781980-795787 GCA_019973955.1 Trichonephila inaurata madagascariensis | reverse complement strand
CACTCGAATGGATTGGACAGCGGGCTTCCCAGATTTAAATCCCATTGAACATGTGTGGGATGCTTTAGGGAGGCGTATTGCCACACGCTTACATCATCCGGAGAAAAACCAACAACTCAAACAGATGTTGATTGCGGAAGGGGCACTCCTACCTCAAGAAATGTTGCACCAGCTGGTTCTGAGTATGCGGAGACGGTGCGAAGCAACCATTGTATTAAGGGGAGAACATATACCATATTAAGGAACATCTGCTTGTTGTTCTTCCTGTTGGATAGACAATCAGGAGTCACGATACTATGCGTTCAATAAAGCTTGTTTTTGTTTGATTCCATACCGTATGCGTTGTATTCCTTTTTCAGCGCCGATGCTTTCGTCATCCTTTACGTACATAATACTCTCCCTCATTTCAGAATTTCATGTCTCTCAGATGAATTTTCGTGAAGTTATGGCAATAAACCCACCTGTTTCTTAAGTTTTGCACACCAGTGTACATAGAATAAGTATATAGTTAAATTAAAACATTATAAAAAATTTGTCTGTGACTACTCCATTTACCTA
Source organism: Trichonephila inaurata madagascariensis (assembly GCA_019973955.1). Taxonomy (NCBI): domain Eukaryota; kingdom Metazoa; phylum Arthropoda; class Arachnida; order Araneae; family Nephilidae; genus Trichonephila; species Trichonephila inaurata. Next base: position 795,229 of record BMAV01004379.1, on the reverse strand, counting down.
GAATGAAAAGTAATGCATTTTAATTGTATTTTATACTTAAATAGTTTTTGAAAAAATTATAACAGCATAATGAATTTATTATTTTACAAAAGGACATTCAACATATGCATTTTAGAATGTTAGAAATATATTGTTTGAAACAAAAATATTTAGTTTTAAATTTCATTTTAAATTATGGAAAAAATAATCTAAAAAATTTTTATATTCCTACCTGGATTTCTTCAGTTTTCATTACTACATTTGTTTTTACTAGAATTCATGGTTCAAATTTATTTTTTCCAATAAAAAAGTTACTTTTTCAAAACAATTTTTATATTAATCATAAACTTATCATATATATATGTACTTGTTTCAATACATATACTTTTGTTCTGATTTTATCTGCTTAAAAATAGAATTATTTCTGTTATCCTACAGATGTAAAAAATTAATAAAACTTCAGTTAACAAACATTATTTCGCAATTTTGTGTTCTAAAAAAATTTTGGTAAACGAAAAATATTTTCTTTGAAATACTAATTCCATAGAAGTAAACAGATTACACTTGTCCAAAACCTTTTACAAAAAATGTGCTTTTTTTTTTACTAAAAACATATATATGGAAAGAACCATCAAAACCTAAAGAACAATTTAGTTCAACTTTCAATTAGTGCAATTGTATAACAATTTAGTTATGTTTTAATACTAACAGCAAAGTACGAGATTGCTTTTGTGTCACAAGAATTCACAGCCCATTGAAAAGAAATATACATGTCATCAATTGATGTTTTCGCTGCATGTGAAAGGAATGACATATTTCCTAACTGCATTGCAGATCTCTATAATAAGTGATAAATATTCAAAACCGCACTCATTGGAAAGAACTAACCTGAAATATAGTAACTCATATAACTCAGTACTATATAGAAATTTCTATCTCCTTGAGTTCTCAATTTTGGTGGCATTTCAAAAACAGAAGTTAATGCTTCTAAATATCCTTACAGGCACCACATGTGATTAATGCTTGATTAATTTCTCACAGTTATTATATCCAATTTGAATCCATTCTAAATTCTCGACCGTTATGCACTGATATAGATAATTTCAAAACCCTCATTCCTGTACCTCTTTTTTTTTTTTTTTTTTTTTGTAGGAAAACCTATTGGCTAAATCACTGAAGAAATTCTAATTTGAAAGAAGGATTATCAATCAATGCAAAAGTATCAAAAATTAGTACAAACTACTTAGGGGGAAAGGGCAAAACTCCTATTTCGTCACTTACAACACCCCAACAAATGGCTGTTTGAAGAGCCATTATTGTTTTGATAGAAATGTCAGAAAAGTAAATGTAGGAACACTGAAGAAAATGCTTAGACGCTCTCTTACCAAAATATCTGAAAAACTTTTTTTGTAGATAACCATCTCAAGAACGTATAATAATTATCAATTGCTTATTGTATTTGTGGAATGTCTATTTTTAGTACTTTGTATGGTTTTTTATTTCAATCGTCGTACGGAAATGTTCTCCATTTGAGCGTCTTGGTGACGGAACTCCTCCTGTTGTACTCTAATTAGGCGCCAAGATTTATATTATATGCATCGCTATCAATGTAATGGACACAAGCATTGTGGTCCTACTCACTGTAGATTTAACCTTTTTTTTTGAAAATTTTTAAACTTATATTTATCTGGATTCTTTTATTCAAAAATAATTATGATTTCTTGGGGCTTGTCATGTGTTTTGTTGTTAGATATCCCGCTACTCTCATCAATCAATCAATCAATCATTTAGTAGGCTTAAAGAACGTGTTGATATTTATGTGGGTTTGTTGACTGTGGGTTTATTGTTATGGATTCATCATTAGATTTTCTAGAAATTTGCCGCATCAACGCTTCCCATCCTAGTGTTACGGAGCGGTATTTCAAAACAAGATTTATTCCAACTTATGATGAATGTGTCTTAACACATTCTAATAGGCTATGTTTAATAACATTAGCGCCTACTCATCCTATCCTGAAAGAAAACCTTGATGTTATTTCCATCAATTTCGACCCTGTGGGGAAAGTTAATCGATTGTCAAACAAAGTATCTGGAAAATTTAAGAAGGGAGGACAAAAGTTAAGTGAAAAATCTGTCTTATGTACTGTCAAATGTAATAATGATTGTGAATATACAATTTATAGTTGCATTGTGGGGAAGTTAGTTGAAGTAAATGAGAGACTTGTAGAGAATCCTAAACTTCTTAAAGAAAATCCTTGGTCTGAAGGTTATATAGGTATTATATTACCACCTTTCAACTCTTCACATAAGAATTGTATGGAAGATGTGTCTTGAGACAGAATCATCATCATAGCTATAACTGCATTTTATAAATATTTATGAAATTTTTCAGTATTTGATGAAGCAATAAAACAATATTTTTGCCTCGCTATGTATACTCCATCATCCATTTTTACTATATCATGTAATTTTGGGATTGAAAGATTTATTTTGATTTATTATAGTTAATAGGATGTCTGTATATATTTTAATTAATGATATGTTTATTTTGGTTAAAATAGTTCTTTGGTAACATTGCAAATAAATAAGAAAAATATAAGTGTAAATTGAACAATTTTCCTTAGATTTTTAGTTACTTTTCTCTTGAAGTGATTTTTTATTATTTTTTCACAAGCAAAATAATATAAATTAAAATATTTGATGCATGAAAACATATGATTCACTATAAAGATGAATGTATCTGATCAAATCTCATAGTTATTTCATTATTTATACTGAGACCTTTTTAATTGTTTGTTAGATGAGATGTTAAATAAAAAGAATGATTTTTTTTTTTAACTATTTGTAGACCTGTGTACCTAGGGCCACCCCATTTTATTTGAATAATATTTAGTTCTAAGTTTTGTAACTCAGTTGGGTGAGTGACAACACAAATTCCTACTTTGGCATTCATTTTGAAATTTTGCTAAAGAAAGCTGTGGCAAGTTATAAATGAAAAGCAGTTTTACATGGTCTGAAGAAAAATTTTACAGAATTCATCTCTTTTTATTGTTGTACAAAGATAAGTCAAATATTTTTCTTTGAATTTTAGTACATAGTATTGTTTGTAACATTAAGTACTAAATTAGATTTTAAATAAACCCCCTCTCCATGTGGGTTTTTCTGCAGAAGACATTTTGGGTAAAATCCTAGGAGAGCCCACACCCTTGGCGACAAACTGAAAACAGCGCCAAGACAGAACGAGATGGCGCCAAACAAAACCAACAATGGTAGCAAGTGAATATAGAGGGACAAGGTAGATGCGTAATGAAAATATATGTAAACAATGCAGAAATTAATCAAATATATTTAAGATGAAATTAAAAAACAGCACTTACTTTCTTACTGCTTTCTTTTCTGAGTGAAGGGTACAGCATGACAGTTAATTTTAAAAAAAAGCCTTGAAGGCCTTATCGCTAAGCGAATGACCGTGAGAGCGCCACCATATATATTCTGCGAGGTAATGATCGAACATATCCATTCGACATCTCCGTTCGTATAATCCCATTCGTTCATTACATTTAGAACATTCATAATTTGAAACAATCAATTCTTCCTTCCTTCATACACCATCCAATCAATTTTTTCTTACATTTCTCATTCAACAAAGTAAAAAATTCGAAGGTATATTCACTCACACATGTGCCATACTTCCAGCCCAGTGCCCAACAACAAAATGACGAAATTCAAAATGCCCGCCGACAAAATATGAAAATCCCTGAAATAGTTAGGTTTACCATATCTAAAGTATCAAAGTAGGGGTACCAAGATGGCGCAATTATCGCCAACCAATATAATTCACGCCAAGGGTGTGGGCTCTCCTAGGACTGAACCGACATTTTGTATGAAGTTACCTAGTCTTGTACCTAGGGCCATAGCCCTAGGTACAATTGAAATTAATATTCTTTGTTATTATTTTATTTAAAAAAAGTTTTTATAATATAAAGAGGAAAGTGGCCTTAATTATCTGAACCATTTTGATTTAGTCAAGTTTTTTGTTATAATTAGATGTTATTTAAATGAGAAGAGTGTATATTTTTTCTGAAACTTTTTTTCAATATGCTTGATCTATAAAAAATATGTTTGCTACCATTATTGTTATTATTCAGGATTATTATTTTGTTTACACAAACATAAGAATTCATTTAATTAAAAAAAATTCTTTATATTTATTAAAACAAGCATAATTCTAAATAGTTTCTAATAAGCATAATTCTCAGAGGTGGCCGAAAACCAGGGAGAGGTGGAATCTTGACTGACATTCTAGAAAAGGAAGAAATCACACAAAAAAACATCATGCTATTAAAATTGCCAAAAAGAAGAAAGAAAAGAAAACTTGTGAAAAAACTGAATTTGAAATTAAGGCAACTTCATCCAAAGAATTATCAAATATTGAAGATTCTCATTCCACTGATGATGCAAATTCTACAACAGCTGATGTAAGGAATACTATTCCCACCCGCCGGCGGGTAGGATTTTTGTTTAACAAAAATACAAGGAATAAAAACTCTCTCTCTGAACATTTTTATGTGGCAGAAATAATAGATGCTAAAGAACACTATAGTGTTAAATTTCTGAAGAATATTACATGTTCAAATAAGTTTCTTTATGATAAAGAAACTTATGAAATTGACAACAGAAATAGTGTTCAAATTGCCCAAACCACAAACTGTTGGTGCTTCAGAGTGACAATGTATGCAGCTCACTTTTGTAACCGGTTTTTCAAATTATAATGTTGAATGAAAATACGTGTAATTCATTAATAATCTGGCGCATTGCAAATTAAATAGTTGCATGATAAATCAATGTATTAGCTGATATTGATTTTTTTTTATTAAATTCATGTGTGTATGTGTTTTCTATTGATTGCATAGCAAAACCTAAGTTCCAGGGAAAGGCGCTAGGTAGAATGGCATCATTGTACCTAGGGCCATTTGTGAATTTTTTTAAAACCTTTTATTTCACAGAATTTATTATTTTAAGTACTTATATTAATTCCTATTGGATGGTAGTTAGTATAATGATGAATGCATATCAGTTTCACTTTTTTAAAGAGGCCAGGGGCTCTGTTTTTGTGCATTGAAAAAAAGTGGCTCTAAGTACACATATTCTCCTTCCCTGTATTCTGAAAGAAAGTTAAATCCATTTGATATTTTTCATATCTATCACTGTTTTTTATGTTTATTTTAGAATTATTTTAATATTTATGATATTCTTTTAATCAAGTTATGTATATATATATATATGTATTTTGGAGGTAGCCATTCTTATCTTTATTTAGATCATATGGCTCAATTTCATTTTTCTAGTAAAAATGGAATAATTGATTACATGGTAATGCAGTGCAATGTATTTACAGTTTTGGGGACCTGTGAGAGAAGCTTTTACGGGATTTCAGCAATGAAGTAAATATATCAATTCTTGTATTGTTGCAATTGGCAATTATATGTTTACTCTAGTTTGCAAGAAGATATAGAATTACAAATTAGGCATTGACTGCCATGGTACTTTTTAAGATTCTGGTATAAAAAGCTAATATTTTCTTTGCAAATATGACAAAATTTATACTTTCACTTACTACAAATTTCATTGTAGCTGCACAAGTAACAAACTATAGATAACTCAGATGGCATCCAAGTCAATAATGCAAACTATGAATTATCTCATAATTGTCAGTCAACATATTGCACTACTATTTCAAAGAATAATTTTTATACTCATTTGTGAATGAAAGTATAATTAGTTTACATTTTAATTCATAAAAAAATTCTCTGCTGTCATGGATGTCTTAAGGCATGGGCCTCTACCGCAATGGGGGTCTTGTCTCGTTCTCGACTCATCCTTAAAATCATAAGTCAAATAATTTCAAAGGTCAAATATTATTTCTGGTTGTATTCTCCGAAAAATTGGGAATTTCAGGCAATATGTCAACTGGCTACATGTGATCGTCGTCCACGTACAGGCCTAGGCCTACCATCATACATCATTATTACTCATTCAGTCAAAAGGTGGCAGTTGATCAAGGTGCTATGTGCGAATGTAAATCATGCACATTTATTTTTTGGGGGTGAATGAGTATTTAACAGTGTATGCTATGTATTGTTCACTTTTAAGGGTCATAGGTGGGGCCTACATTTGTGTAGGTGCCCAGGGCCTATTTTTAAGTAGGGCCCAGGACCTCAAGAAGTCTTAAGACATCCCTGTCTGCTATGAGACTGTTGCTTGTAAAGACAGATGAGAATTCCTCTCCCTTTCCAAAAGAACAATGCTTGTCTCTTTCAGTTCATTTTCAAACAATAACTTCATACTTATAATAGTTGCTATTAGAACAAACATTTGAAAAGAATATAAATCAGTTTTATAGGAAAACAAATCACTATTTTTGAACCGGTATGAAGCAGATTTACTTTTTCTAATTTAATTTATAAGAGTGAAGCATATCTTGTTATAGCATTTACCTAAACCATATGCGTGTCTTATATTAGTTTTTTTTTATTTTTTTTATTTATAGTAGAATATTAAAATATATATACAATATATTAAACTTTAAAAAAAATTTATACAACAGAACAAACAAATGAAAAAAGTGCATTAAGGAAATTCTTCAGAGGGAAGTGTATGCCTTCTATTAGGTAAACGATGGCTTGAGGATGAAAGGGCTACTGTGTGCTTCTCTAATTTCATTCAATAGTGAATAAACACAGTATGGGAATAAATATCAAGATAAAACTAGATTTTCATGCTATCTTTTTAATAGCAGAGATATCATTTCTAATTACTCAGGCACAATTGAAGGCAGTAACTAATCTTCAACTAGTAAGCAGCTATAATTTACTATATTTTTTGGAAGGGAGAGCAAAGGAATTGGATCACAAACAACTCACATTCACAATTATCTCTCTCCCTCTTTTTTTTTTTTTTTGTTCATTTTCCTCTCTTCAACTTTAATTATGTAGTGGAATAACTTTGAATTAGTCTGACTTTCACAAATTCTGATATAATTACTTAAAATAAGATGTGAATTAATGTTTTTGCTTTACATTATTTCTTTTACCATCAAATAAAGCAATGTTACAGATATCTTATGCTTTTCAAATACAAGTTCTTTTTTCAAATTTAAAAAGTGGATCACTATTAGGTTTCATTCTATTTTTACTGATTCTATATTTTAAACATTTTACTTGTTTCTCTATTTTACTTTCCTTCGTATCAAATATTTCTATTATTTCATGATTTATATAATGACTGTTTAACAAAATATTGAAATTTTTCTCTAATACATCTGTTATTTATCTTATTTTATAACATTTCATACAACAATCATTCAGGGGCATAACCGATAATATTAGGGTCCCCCTGCAAAGTCAGGTTTTGGACCCCAAGCAGGGGCGTAGCTACTGCCGTATCAATGATATGAGGCCCCAATATGTGTAACTACAGTAGCACTAACAAGGCTTTCTTTTCTGAAAAAGGACCCCGAAGGAGTTCTGATATGGAGCCCACCCAGAACTAGCTACGCCAGTGACCCCAAGCCAGATCTGACAAAGGGCACGTATTTGGCGTCAGTCAGGCTTTGGACTGGATAAAATCTTGGCCTTCTTGCGATGCGGAGGTGTACGTTACACCACGGCAATCACTTTTAAGTTCAAATGCAATATGATTCTTTAGTCAAAAGAGCAGATTTTGAACAATTAACATTAATTAAGACAAGATACATAATCAAGCATTTGATTCTTTTTGTTAGTTTAACTTCACCTAAAATAATAAACCACAAACATATATATTTCAATAATTCATAAAAATCGAATGGAATGCGGCTCAATAAATTTAAACGACTTTAAAAGTCCAAGCTAATTAATTTCATATGTTTATCAGAGAGTTCTCTTGCGTTAAAAAAATATGAAAGAAACTTGTAAAAACTCCTTTTAAAATTTACTTCTAATTTATTGCCCCCCCCCCCCTCCCTTTTTTAATATTTTTCACCATTACTAAAGATATGATCATTTATGTCTCAAAACATCAATTTGAAAGCTAAAGATTTTAATGTACAATATATAAATGTTTGCCTTGTAATGATTTTTGAAAAATATTATGCTAGAGCATTGAACATGTTTTAGGCCTTTTATAAGTATAAAATGAATGTAAATCTGTAATAGCAAGTGAAGACAAAATAGTACTTAAATTGAATAGTTAATTTTGTTATTAGTTTATAGAAGAATTTTATTAATTATATATTTTGGGATTGAAAAATCGATTCTTTAATTTAAAGAAACATTGGAATAAATACTTAAAAAATTCAACAAGTATTTGGGAAAGACAGCAAAAAAGATGAAAAATGTGAGAGTATTTCTTTTTCCTCGTTGTTTATTGAGCAAATGAGTACTAGACATATTTTTTAATATTTCAGTCATACAATATATATATTTGTAATATGTGTGTGAAGCCCAGTGGCTGAGTGGTTAAGAGCATCGCCCTCCCATACCACAGGTCTAAGGCTCAAATCCCGGGCTGGGCAAGGCTGACTCAGCCGTTCATCCCTTTGGTGGGTCGATAATTGAGTACCAAGCAAACTTGGGTAATTAACACTGGGGATTTCGCGTCAGACCGGCCACCTGACCGGAACATCTGCTCAGGGCCCAAAGTCGCGAAAACTGAGTTGGGCACAGAAGGCCTTGGTCCGCATGGGCTGTCGCGCCATTGAGTTAGGTTAATATGTGTGTGTTAATATAACCAATAATGAAAATTTATTGTTTGAGAAAGCTTTATTTGAGGTTACATGAAAATATTTAGTTACTATACTTTTATGAAAAGAGTTTGAAAGCCACTAACAGGGCCGTTTTTACGCTAAGGCACATATCCAGGGTGCAATAAACTGGGAAGCCAAAAACAGAGAGCCTTATTAGTCATGTATGCGTTGTGTTTGCTTGCGCGCGCAGAGCGAAAAATTGGGCAGTGTAGTGCGTCCAACTAATGATGAGTTATCGATATTGTTTGTGGGCCCAGAGACAAGACACTGATATATTATATCAGTTTGCCGGGGGGGGCCGGCGGGGCTTAACTGCTGATCGAGTAGCCGCGGTAACTTAGTGTTCAAATTCTCGGACTCGTGGCTGGCGAGTCATGAGCTCGAACTAGTACCGCTCAAGACCCGCCGTGTAGAGAATGCCGATGCACGTTAAATATGTCAAATCTCAAAAATACGCTCTTTGGTGTGGTGTAGAAGTTAGGAGAGGGTTTTTAAGCTCAGGGGTCGTAAAGAGAGTGTCAACATTTCAAAACGTATATGAAGGTAGAATAAATGGCAGCAACAAGCGGAATCTATCCCTATATAAAAAAAAAGTTGGAAAATACCTTCCCAAATTTAGGAATCACAATGAGAATTTACTTGACTCTTCCTGAGAAAAACTGTTCAGAAAAATTTCTGCCCTCCAGAGAGTAAAGAGTGAAATGACATCTACTATGGAAAGTGAAAAGCTTAACAGTTGTGACATCTCTCGCGTTCTTCTAACATAACTCCTACGTTCTTTGAAGGCCACGATTAATGGCAAAACTTTCCAACCCAATTCCAAGAGGAAAAACGAAGCTACAATGCAAATAAGATAACCTTTAAAAGGATAGAAAGTTTAGTGAGAAAGAATGGCAATCTTAGAGAAAGCTTAGTGTGGAACAAGTTGGAAGTGTGTTTAGACGGTTTACTCAGGAATCACGGAGACGCCCACCCTCGCTAATATTTACAAGGAGCAACTATTGCACACGAGCACATCAGTCTACCTGAAAGTATCAGAATCGTTGAGTCGTCAACCAAGGTAGGAGGATTATATTCTGAACGCTAGTAAATTATTGAATTGAGATTAGGAGGATCTAATTAGTTATATTGATAAGTGATCTAATTGCGCGATCTGACTAAGTTAAACGGCCGTACTTTGGTTTATTCTCACTTAATATAAGTTTGTTCGTTATATAAGTAATTTAAGTTAAATTCTTAATAAAGGTCATATTAAGAATTATAGAATGTCTCATCCTTCCGATAATCCCACACCTCTAACTTACGCGGAACCCCCAAGACATAGCTATCGACAGATGGCTATGTCACAATGGCGCCCGAACAATTATAATTCTGGGTTAGGTAATACAGGAGGATTTGGTATTTTACCTGAAATGTGTTTTTCCGGGTCTGAGAATGTCACAGAATTTCTTGAGGCTATAGATAATCAAATACAGTTACTTGAAATACCAAGTAATCTGTCATGTGCTTATTTGAAAAGTCATCTCAGGGGAAGGGCTCAAGATTGGTACTCAATATTTGGATCGGTGCTAGTGCAAGATACAGCCACGGATTTCGCGCAGCTCAAGGCTGAATTAGCGAAAGCTTTTCCCGCAATCAAAAATAAGAAAGAATTGGAGGCTAGGTTTTTCGCGTCAAAGCAGGGAAGAAATCAGGAACCAACAGACTTTGTTTACGATTTGCTAAAAATACATAAGAGTTAAAGCTAAGGATGTCGCAGGCGGAATTGGTTGATCACATTTTTGTTAGACTCGAACCACAAGTACAGGACTATGTGGAAGTTCGCAATCCGCAGAACACGGTACAACTTTTGAAAATATTGGCTAAATTTGAAGAGAGGTATTCTTACAAATTAAAAAAGGGTTCGCAGAATACTGATAATGTGGAAAGACGGGGTCAAAACGCGCTTAGGATGCCTAATTTTGATGCTAATCGCAGAAACTGGAGAAATTCCGAGGTTGGGCGTAGACCAAATAATGGCAGAAATGATTATAGAGATACTTATGAGAATAGCCGTCAAAGAGAGTAATAAGTGGTCTGAGAGGAGGAATAGATTTCAGAATGATAATCAGAGATTCAACGAAAGGGGATACCAATTTCGAAATGATAATTTTAATAGAGGGGACCGTAGAAATAGGGGTTCGAGTGAAAATTTCAGTCGAGGCGATAGGATGCAAAGGGGACGATTGAATGTTGTGAAAGTTAATGTTCATAATCAAAAGGAATCGGAAGGGGATATACCAATTAAGCTTTCTCCGATATGTATATCACCCGTAGAGCTTCCCCACGTTCCTATTTTATTAAATAACACATTTTTGAAAGCGCTATGGGACACCGGAGCAGATAAATCATTTATATCGGAAGAAGTATATAAAAAATATTTTTTTTATAAACAAGTTAAAAAATCGCGAGCTCAGGTGATCACAGGGAGCGAAATGCCAAAATATAGGAATTGTAGAATTGATTATTCAGATCAGAGAATTTGTTAGACCTTGGTCGTTTCATGTGTTGACGGATTTGGAATACCCATGTATTCTAGGTGTTGATTTTATAAGTGGATCAAGGATTGTTTTAGATTTTGATCAGAAAACGTTGGCAATTCCAGATTCGCGAGCTGGTTGAAGATAATGAGGTAGATGAAGGGAATTTGCGCGTTGATGTGTCAGAAAGGAAGTTAAATATTGTGGCTAATGTTGTATCGAAAAACCCGGTGGAAAGTATAATAGGAGAAAAAGTTAATTGTGCAATAATCAGAGATTTAGGACTTACTTCGCGGGAACAGTTAATAACAGAACAAAAGCATGACCCAGAATTAGGTCATATCTATAGATATTTAGAAAACCCGGAAGATAACTCTGTTAATGCGACGATATGTGAGAATTGGTCCCACGACTTCCGTCTAATTGAAGGCTTGTTGTTTTATGCGAAACACGCAACGTCGTTAGGTGAAATGCGTGTATATATTCCAAAGTCTTTAAGAAACAGCATCCTACGCGAAATTCATGACAAAACAATTGCGGGACATCTGGGTAGATTTAAAACTTATCATAAAATTCGGGACGTTTGTTATTTCCCGTATATGAGAAAATTTATTGATCAATATGTCTCTACATGCCATATGTGCCAAGTTAATAATTATAAAAACGCGTTACCAGCTGGTCGATTAAATCCGATTGTATCAAATTATCCAAATGAGATAGTTACGTTAGATTTGTTAGGCCCGTATCCTATATCGAGAATAAGACGTAATCGATATATTTTAGTAATAACCGATCATTTCAGCAAATGGGCTAAAATTATACCTCTCAAAAAGGCCTCGGCTCGTATAATAGGGGATATTTTTTTTGATAATTTTATATCGCGTTTTGGAGCTCCAATAAAATTAATAAGTGATAACGGTCCCCAATTTATATCTGAAATTTTAGAACATTTAAGTGAGATTAGGCATAAGGCATGTGAAGACTGTTGCATATAGACCACAAGCAAATAGGACTGAAAGAGTTAATCGAGATATAGTGCAAATGATTGCAAATTATGTTAATGATCAACACGATACTTGGGACCAATTCTTACGTGAGTTTGCTTACGCTGTTCGTACGGCAGTGGATGAAACAACGGGAAAAACCCCTGCGGAATTATTTTTGAGTCGAAAATTGATTATCCCATTTCAAAAATTAGTAAAGATTTCAGACGGATCGGAATTCACAGTAAGAGACATGGAAAAAGTCTTTCATGAAGCTAGACTAAGTACGAAAACTAAGCAGGAAAGGTGGGAAAGATATTATAATAGACGAAGACGGGATATACAAATTAAAAGGTAAATGATTGGGTCTTATTAGAGACACACCCTTTAAGTTCAGCAGCTAATAAAATCTGTTCCAAATTTAAACAAAAATTTGAAGGTCCCTATAGAGTATTAGAAGTAAGAAATAATAATAATATTGTAATATGGAAGTCAGGAAAAAGATTAACTGTTAATGTTGATCAAATAAGAATATATCGTCATAGGAAATGTGACGAGGTCGAGTTAGGAACAGGTCGCCCAGATAGCATTAGTTCACGTCAGGAAACGAGTAGTTCGGAAAATGTACATCAAAGATCAAATGAGTCACAATATGGGAAAAAAATATCTGCGGTGAAACGTGAGTTAGAGGAAAAAGGGATAAATCTCCAGTCAAAGCAATCTAAGAAAAACACGGATAGGGCCGATAAGCGCAGATCACTTGTCAGATCGCTTCCTAGCTCATTTACAAATGAAAGAAGAAATAAAAGAGAACGGCTAGATAAAGGAATTAAAAGGTCGTATGGATCGGGGGCAAGTGGACCACAGAGAAAGTGGCCGAGAAATGGACCCAATAATATTAACAAAAGATCATTGTCATCCAGTACTATTTATATAAGTAGGAAGAAGAACAAGACGGAGACAACTGGAGTTCAAGATGGACC
>BMAV01004379.1:724252-776077 GCA_019973955.1 Trichonephila inaurata madagascariensis | reverse complement strand
AGAGAGAGAGAGAGAGAGAGATGAGCATAAAATAAATTAAACTTCTACATAGATCGGAATACTATATCGTCGGTCTAATTATCAGACTGCGTAACTCCATTTGGGATGCTAATTTGATACAGTAGGGCTAGGCGCCAAGTTGTTGTTCGCCAAGATAGGCGATAATATTACAATATGGTTTACTCTGATATTTTTATCGGGCGACAATGTGGTTGCCATGGGAATAACATATATTAGTGTTAGTTTTTTGTTTTGGTTTTTTTTTCCCGCGGGATCTCTGCTCAGCAAAAGTCACACATTGTTACAAATTTTGTGTAATGAACGCTTAAAATAGTGTAAATAATTAATATCTGGAAGTGTAATGCATTACTATTACTTTCTGTTGTATTTATTTTATGTTAAAATCTTGCCACCACCTCTCCCTTCGAAATCTAGTTTTATTATGAAATAAAAAAAAAGTAGTGATTACACTGATCGAGGAATAAATTAAAAGCGGAGTGCGCACTGAGGCATGGCGTAGACAAAACAAAAGGATTAAGGAATCGCGCCAAAAAGCGCTTGGTGCGTTGCACTCCTATATCAAATCAGTAACACCGGTGGAGTTACGCAGTCTGATAATTAGGCCGACAATATATTAAAGAGAAATGACGTACCACATGAAATTAAAGGGTTCTGATTCTAATAGTATACTATTAGAATCAGAATCTACTATTTTTTTCAAAATCCTGGTATAACAACTCGAATGAATGACTTAAAAACATACGAACATTGTACACGCATACTTCTGGTTCCTTTGTAAAAATACACGGCGAGAATATACCTACAAATTAAAAAATACAGCTTAAAAGTACGGGTGCGCGTTATACTCCGGATTTTTTACGGTAATAAGCCATTTAAAGAATGGAGAGAATTAATACAAGTAAAAATGAAGAGTAAAACAAGTTATAAAAATAGATAGGAACTCAACAGTCTGTTCTTAAAAGCGATAGAAGCTATTTAGAACTGGGGGGGGGGGGTGGAAATCATTTGATTATTAGATGGCAATGGAACTGAAAAAAGTTTTATGTGGAAAGGTTAAGCTTTCATTAAAATGGATAGATTTTGAACCTTACCCATGAAATACAAATCTTATTTTAACCCACCATTAAAGAATTCAAGCCTACTTTGATTTTATATATAATGTGCATTTATTTAATTATTTTGTCTTATTAGTTCTATTACTTTTAATATCATTTTCATGATACTTGAAATTTAGCAGTTTCTTCAATCATGTGTGTGAAACATTTGTTACATTTACTTTTCAATATTTTGCACTTGCTTTGTAATTTTCCAATACGTACAGAGGTGCTTATACATTTTTCTTCCACAGTCAAGTATAGTTTGTATTTTTTCATTTGTTAATTTTGTACCGTTTTTAATGTTTTTAATAGTTCGAGTATTTTTGTGATATTTTCTTTATTAATAAAATAATAAATTTCAAATAAAAAGAAAATTCAATCCTCAAGAGATTTAACCAAGAAATTTTAATTCTCATCAATGATTCAGACTGAACAACTCAATTAGATGTACGATTTTTAAAATATTAAATTGCTGGGAAGTGAGTTATCTTATATAATTACGATATCATTAACTTTATTAAGATTAAAAATCTTAAAGTTAGTATGTTTATGAACCAATAACTACATTAATACATGCTTTAATGTTTCATAGTACACTGTGATTTAAAATTAATTAATTTGAAAACTTTATATCTAGAATAAAATCAGAAAAAAAAATTTAGACACTCTTAATTACAGATGATAAAAGATGAAATTTATGATTTTACATTGAATTATTTTTTAAACGTGTTGGACAAATTGCTTAAGTACGAGGAATGATCAGAAAAAAAGGTTACAAGCAACAGCATTTGAAAACTACATATTGTGGAGAAATTGTTTACCCCGACAGGGGCGGCTCTAGGACCGGACCCCTGTCCGGGGCGGCATTTGGATCAAATTTGAAGAATATTTTTTTAGTTACAAAAAATTTGATATATTTTCTAAAATATTATTGGGTGTGAATTTAATGTATCTTATTTTTTTATTTGGTACTCTGTACATTTAATGACAGTTTTCTTTTATGTTGAAACTTGAAGGGTTCGAGGCGGGAGTATATGTTAAAGCGTGAAATTTAATACATTTACACATCTTTCACTAGTAACTTTCTCTCCATCCCGGAGTGAGGTCAGAACGGACATTCCTTTCATCCTTACGATGTTTGGTTTCAGCTATCCAAAAGGGGACAAGGGTAATAAGAGGTTTTTGTATATTAACAGCCACAGAAGATGTTTTATTTGAATCTTTTGAGTGTAATTACTGAAAGTTAAAACAAACACTTGTGATCCCCGCCATTTGTAAACTATTTTTTGAAGAAATTTGCCTGCTTAAAAAGACTATTCTTTCATTTCACTCGTTTGAAACAATAACAAGTAATTATGTCCTTAATTTCGAATTTTTTTAACTTAAAATAGGGTATGTATATAAATATATATAAAGAGAGCGATGGGGGGCGGCATTTTCCATTTTTGTCCGGGGCGGCAAAACTGCTAGAGCCGGCCCTGACCCCGAGTACAGACCGATGTCACTACTTGCCATACAGCTGGTGTGCGGGTAGGTAGTGAAAATTCTCAGACGGTTCAGAATGATTGAAATGGCAAGACTCTTAGAAAATTGGTCTCGTTTGGAAGTGCGAGCCATGATTCGATTTTTATGGTCCACACATCTGACATTCACAGTCAAATCGTGGAAGTTTATGGTGAAGAAGCAATGAGCAGACAACATGTAGCAAAATGGTGTTGCTCTTTTCAATCAGGCAGACAGAATGTCGAAAGTCGTAATATGGCAGGGAGCAGTAGGCCAAATTCTTCAACAACAGAAATCAACTGCGTGAAATCTTGTCAGAGCTAAGACTGATCTATGGTAGTATGCAGCATATTGTTTCTGATGTGATGCGATATTCCAAGGTGTGTGCCCACTGGGTTCCACATGAGCACAAAGCCACACGAATGATGTGCAGTGTCACATTTCTTTATCATTACCATTTTGCCTGCCAGCACTTCATCAATCACGTCGTTATAGGGACGAAATTTGGCTTCACCATTTCGTCCCCACAAGCAAAAAAGCAACTATGGAGTGGAAACACCCTGGATAACAAACGATAAAGAAATTTAAGGTTACAGTATCTGCCGGTAAAATATGGCAACCATATGCTGGGATTCATATGGTGTTATCCTGATCGATTACCTGGAGCGTGACCAGACCATCAACACAGATCGTTATTGTGTCACTTTGACAAGGTTACGCGAAGCCATCCGACACAAACGGCCGGGCATGTTGAGTAAAGGACAATACCAGGCCCCCATACTGCTCAAGCAATGCAGGAATCGCTGCGATGGTTCAGGTGGGAAGTCTAGAGTAACCCCTCCCCCCCATACAGCCCAAATTTGGCACCCAGGGACTATTTGTTGTTTCTGAGCACTTATCCGGCACACTGTTCTCTTCAGACAGTGCTGTGTAAACTCGATTTCTACTAAGACGGGTTATACAAGTTGGCTCCGAGTTCTGATAAATGCAAAGACTTGGTGATTACGTCGAAAATTGATAGGCACGTATGCCTCTTAATTCCCTTTTCTGTCTATATTGTTAGTAAGTATTTCTTTATTTGACTTGTAACCTTTTTATTATCACCCCTCGCATATGTCCAATTTTAAGTCCTCCCCTGATAAAATTATGAAAAAAAACTTGATTAGTAAAAAATTTTGAATTCAAGGTTTACCTACTTTAGTTTTTTTACTGAATGTTAAAATAAACAGACATATCTACCTTAATTTTAAAAGAATTGCTGCAAATTTTTTTTTTTGAAAGCAATTTATATTTATGATGAAATTTCCACTTGAAAATTCCTTAAAATTACAAAATGTATTTAAATTTTAGAAAAGTATTTAAATATGTATCTTTGTATTATAAATAAATAAATGTCCCATGTTAATTTCTATCGAGTATCGCTTGCTTTCTTCTTTCCAAGCATTACAGCCGGTTACCGGCCAAGGCTGTTGCAGTCAGCCAAGACCATCTTGATCCATTTGATGCTATGTTCTTCCATCGCTTAACTCCTTCAACCACTTTTCTACTTAATCCATCCATCTTGTTCTCAGTCTTCCTTTTCCTCTTCTTGAAAGTTATTCATCGCTATATCGAAATACATGTCTCAGCCACCTTATTTGGGAAGCCTTGATCACTTTGACTATGTGTGCTGGGTTTTCTGTATTTCAATTGAACTTCCAAGGTTATATCGTATTCTCCAGATTCCGTTTTCTCTAACTGCACCAAAATTTCTCTCGAAAGTCATCAGTTTCTTTTAGTCTTTGTTAATTGTCCAGCATTTGCTGCCGTATAAATCAATTGCTCTTATTAAAGTCTTGTATTACTGTATTTTTGTTTTTCTACATATGTATTTAGATTTAAACTCGTTTCACAATCCATGATAGGATCTGTTAGCCATCTTGTTTCTATTTCTGAATTCAATTTTTTTTTTATTTTTCATATTCATTAATTTTCAGCAGATGTTGATTTAAGATTCTGCTTGTTATTGTCATAAATGTGGTTTTTTCTTCGTTGACCGTGCCAATCGTATGTTTTTTTGCTGCTTCTATACTGCATTGAAAGCCTCTACTATAGCTGCCTTAGTTCTTCCCACGATATCCATATCCTCTGCAGGTAGCAGTTGTATGGATTTAACAAAAATTGTTATTTGTTTTACAGATCCTTTTTAACAGCATATGATCATCACATGAAAACTTAGTGAAATTTTGTTTTATCATAAAAGCCTTCTCAATGGACATATAAGACTTTCTTAAAATATGTATTTTGAGAGTAAATTTATCTCTCATGGACTAAAATACTTCTAAAATAATTACAAGAAAAAATAAATTATAGCTTAAAAAACTAAAAAAAAACTTTTATAGTTATTAGAACTATAAAGTAAAAAATAATTCTTAATATAAGAATAAAATGATCACCGAGAAAATGAATGTCATTGGGATAAAAGCATGGGGTGCTCTAGATTAATTGTCATAATTTCTTACTAGTTTTATTCCGAAATGCTGAGTTAGAGTAAAAATGTAGTACAAAGCACCCTACGCTTTTACCCCAATGACATTCATTTTATCGTTAATCATTTTATTCTTATATTAAGAATTATTTTTTACTTTTTAGTTCAATTCATTATAAAGGCATGTTTTTAGTTTTTTTTAAACTATAATTTATTTTTCTTTTTTAGTTCGATCTACAATAAAAGCCTGTTTTTTTAGTTTTTAAAATTATTTATTCTTTGTTGAATTTATTCTTGAGTTTGATATTTGGAGCCGGAATTAGTCCTGCTTTTCAATGAATATTAATTAATGGGTCTGAAGGGTATTTATTCTCTCTGTTTATGGGGCCTCAAATGAGTCCCATATCGTTATATTTCAAAGATTCTGTCTCTATAGATACAGGTCTAACTAATAGTGTGTTAAGAAGAAATATTAAATGTCAATCGTATTATCACCTTTTAAACGTACTGCTATAATCTTAATTTTTATCATCACTTTTGAACATATTGCTTAATCAAAATGAAAAAAATTATTTAGCAGTTAGAACATAAATTTATCACCTTTTAAGCATACTGCTATAATGTTAATTTGTATCATCACTTCTTAACATATTGCTTCATAAAAATAAAAAATATTTAGCAGTAAGAACATATAAATTATTTTTATTCACATGCACGAGTCTTTTTTTAATTTACATTTTCAAAAAAACAAGGTACCCACCCTACCCTTTTTCACTTAAGGAACACTTTTTTGTTTTGTTTTATTTGTATTAACCGCAAGCCTATTCATGGTTTTAGGGTCGCTCTTTGATATTTTAGTCACCAAATCTGGAAATGGCATATGGAATTAGTCGCCAAATCTGGAAATGATATAATGAATTAATTGCCAAATCTCAAAATCCTTGTTTCATTGTCCTGATCAGGGGATCCTCATAAATAAAATTATGAAATTATTGTATTGTTATCGGTCCTTGACAAGTGTGCAAAATTTCAAATTAATCTAACCTTTCAAAGTAGGTAAAAATTGAGTTCAAAGATTTCATTACATAGAAGTGAAACTTATAAAAACATGTTAATAAATAAAAATTAAGGGTTTTAAGATTCCTTGTCATGTAACCCCAATTATAGTAAATAAATTATAAGTCATCAAATAAGATTCTTTTTTACTTCTTATTCTTAAAATGCGTTTTACTTGATATAAAGAGTATTTCTCAGTTCAATTGATTTATTGCTGCAAAATAAAATACTTCACCCTTAATCTCAATAAAAAAACCTCAAGAATTTATTTCCAAACTTGAAATAAATACTTGACTTTAAATATGTGCTTTATTCCTTGATACAAGTTATTAAATAATAGTCTTAAATAATGCAAATTTATATAATACTATGATTTACATTGACATATTCCTTCATGCAATGACAGCGAAAGCAGAAAACTTTAATTCTGTAAATGGAATATTACACATCTTCAAGATACAATCAGTTTACCAAACTCTTAAAATACTAGGAAGATCTTTCATGCTTAATAAACTATTACCAATTAATTTTGTAAAACAATCATTGAAACATTTTTAAGTGCTCAAAATATTTGCTTATGAAAAATTATTATTGCTGAACAGTTTCTACCACAAAAATGGAAGATTTTGGATGATTAATTTTCCTATAACAGTCGGGTGTCTAATTAATGATATACTGCAATTACACAATGATAGATATTGGAAATCTATAAGTAAACTTTGAATCATAATTAGATAGAAAAAGATATTATTTAAAAATTAATGTCTCATTCCGAAGTTCTACAATCACACTATATTTAGGACACATTTGATCTAATAAGTAGCATCGTTTGTAGTTTCAAACAAAGGTTTTTTTTCATAAGTAGATAATCTTCAATCATTTGATACTTCAGCTGATAATTTACTACAGTTCTTGATGTGATTAAATCCATAAAATTAATTATATTATGAAACATGGGTTCTAAACAATTTTTTAAAATCACTTTTAAGTATCTTAGTAGTTGCTCAGACTATGTGCATTTTTGTTAACTATTGCATACTAATTAAAACAAAATTAGTTCAATTACCTACCAAAATATTTTTGGCTTACAAATTTCAGATGAAGTAAATTAAAACTGTTACGAATAATCAGATAAAAAATTGTTACACAAACACGATAAATTTGTCACAATATTTTTATTTGGGTTTTTTTTTTTGCTTCATGATCAAGCATATACAATTTTCTAAAAATATTACAACACGAAAATATTCACTTTCTTTCCTTACTACATCACTGACTTTTATAGATTTCATAACGATTTGCGCGACTTCAATGCAATGTCAGTAAAACAAGAGATCAGAGAAGAATATGATAAGCAGTTTTCTATAAAAGATTCACACAAAATCAAATCATCAAAACATATTCATGTACAACAGCCTTCTATAACTATGAAAGGCTTAATATGCTGAATAATGAAGGGAGATATAACTGAAAATTTCATCATAAACGAATATAAGATAGTGTCATGATTCAAAGCCATTTCAAATTTTCTACCTTTGAAATCAATATGCAAACAAATGCATACACACACATATATATTTACAAATAAATTGTGTTAAAAATTGATTTAAATTTGATGTAGCAGTATAACACATCTAATTTTTTTTTAAATCATTAACGTTTTTTTTTATAAATTAGCAATATCTTAAAAAAAAAGATTCCTTTATTATTATCCATTTCACACTTTATTGAGCATTCCAAGTTAATAACATTATCAGAATATTAATTTCAGAACTAAAATTTTATTTAGTGATCAAATGTACTATGAATACTTCAAAATTTAAATATTACACAAGAATTTTTTACAATGAATATCGAGAAAGTTTTATTCCAAAAAGAAGTCTATCCATATAAAATTCAAAAATTTTTTTAAAAAGTTCTCTGTTATTCATTTATTATTTAATCAGAGTCAAGTGGATAATATGAATATATAAAACAATGATATATTTCTTTCATAGAAAAAAAGAACAAAAAATATCAACGAAGAACTAATTTTATATAATTACTAAGTTACAACAAAAATTGATGAAAAGTCTTCTTTTTCTTTTGGTGAATGAATTGTTTCTATACCATAATGGAGAA
This sequence comes from Trichonephila inaurata madagascariensis, assembly GCA_019973955.1. Taxonomy (NCBI): domain Eukaryota; kingdom Metazoa; phylum Arthropoda; class Arachnida; order Araneae; family Nephilidae; genus Trichonephila; species Trichonephila inaurata. The sequence continues at coordinate 767,812 of BMAV01004379.1, read as the reverse complement.
GAGAGAGAAAAATTATTAATGTAACAAGAAACCATTCAAATTCATTTTGGATTAAGAAAACAGTTTCTTTTTAATAATTACACAATTTTATTTTTATATATATAATTGAGAGAATATACTTCTAATAAGTTTATTCAACACTCATAAATTCTGATACGGCATTGTCCACAATTATTAAACAGGATAAAAATTAAAAATTTCATCAACTTAAACGTTCAATAAATTAAGTAGACAATATTTCAAAAAGAAATTTCAAAATTTAATGTTATAGGAATAATAATAAAAAATTTTTACATCACACAATTTTTAAAAACAGAGTTTCCATGTTGAAAAATCATAATATTGCTCATCACGTGAAGGTAAAAATTTTCTCCAAGGGAACACAGCATTTTTCTTCTAGATGACAATGGAAAGTTATCCACTTCTGCATTACAAATGATGCAGAACTTGTTAATTACTTAAACAGAACAGTACCTTGGATATTAGCAAACTCATTTCCGCAGTTAAATCAGGTAGCAATTAGTTTTGTTCACTCCTCGGCCTACATAAATTTCGCTCCATTCCACACATGTACTGTTATTTCAAGTGTCTAATTTTGTGTAAGAGCTGCTACATCTTGTGCAGAATTCTGGTTTTCTTCCTGAAAAAAAAGTCATACCTGATTCTAATCAACTAACAACTGCATACATACAAATCCATTATACAATAAAAAGTTTTACTTATACAATATAAGTTCTAGAACTTATAAATTTAATATAAAACGAAAAAAGAAATAAACATTATTGCCAACAATTAGTGACTAAAATTAGTACAAAATAGCTCTTCATTTAGGTACAATATGCTTTTGCACAATAAATAATTCTCTTAATTCTAAAATTTTAAGTTCTTTTAAATTTTAGATTCATTTACACAATTACCAACTCATTATCATATAGTTGTATCTCTTTATCGTATTGTAATTTATGGTTATGCATAATCCACACAAAAATTACTTCACTTTTAATTCATATTACTTACAAAAAATTATGTTAAATAAATTTTTTAAGGATAATAATAATAAAAAAAAACACTGTATCTATTTTGAATAGCACTTGAACAATTTTAAAATATAAAAACTGACACATAAATTAATATAAAGAAGGAAAGGATGTAGTGAATGGCAAAAAGATGGTAATAGAGCACCCTCTCCTGGCCGTATAGACAAGTAACCAATCAACCTGCCACCTTGGTGGAGGAAGGACGTGCCAATGTCCGCCTAAGCAAATTCCTTATATTATTTGTAGAGCATTAACTGTTTGTATGTATTTGTAACTATGCTCAATCAGAATGTGCCACCAATTAAAATTATTTGAGCTAGCCGCCAGTTATTTTTGAGTACAGGTTATAAGGAAAGAAATTTCTAAATATACATAAATTTCACCTTACAAATTATGTAATTACCTCAAACTATGTAAATTAAAAAATACGGCAGAGAAAACTTATGAAAACATGATACATACTTTTGCAGTAGGGTTGTTTTTTAATTTATTATACACTCCCTCCAGAAATGAATGCCTAAAAATGGAAGGAAAAAAAGTATTACAATATGAGAAATTCAAAGTCATTAGACTTTATGCATATACTCAGTGTGAAAAAAAAAAGTTGCTCTCTGAAGGAAGCAAGGCAAATAAATGCAATTCAAAGGAGTGTTTCCTTTATGTTAGATATATGCAACTGATTTAATGTGCCAACACCAATTATGTCGGAAAACATACGGCAAGTGTAACTAAGGTCCCTTTAAAAGGTTTTCAGAGTATGTAATTTTGATTCTAATTAGTACATTTGGTTTAATATATGACTTTGAAGTTAAGAATATTTTTAAGAAGACATTAACAGTCATTTGAACAGTTACACACCTTCAAAAAGGGTAGCATCGTAGGACTGCACAAAGGTAGATAGCCATTCTGTCAGACTGCACATAATAGTTATACATATTTTACAGTTCCGTGGTGTTGACAGAATTGGATACAAGTCAGAGTTGCGAGTGATATGTTTACTTGTCCCTCACAAAAAGTGGACTCCAAGAGAGCTACATGGATTACAAATCAGAAAACTGATAAACTATCTGGTAACATTGAAGCACATGGCATGCTTCATTGTCGCCAACAAACATATGAACACATCCCTCTGAATTGCTTGCATGGAGACCATTCTGAAGATTGCCCCCGATACCATGGCAACATCACCCATGACTGTACTGATGTCTCAAAAAAGCATCCTAGAAACATGAAGAATGAAAGCAACAATCTTTAACTTTGCCATGGTGAGGATGATAACTGTATCTGTATGTGAGAGCAACACAATCAGCACCATGATGGAGAATTAGTTATCATTCCTCATACATCCAGATAGTATGATGTAATGGTATGGGTGTAATTTTGTACAATGCCCGCTTACTGCTGGTCTTCATTAAAGGCCTTTTAGTACACAAAGGTACATTAGCACACATGAAAACTTTTGAAAAAGGATAAGTATAAAATATAATGCTTGGTTGACATTTTAAGGAAACTTTTAAAATTAAATATGAATGACATTCCAAGTAAATTCTTAAAATAATGCATAAACAACAATTTAAATTATACAATACATGATATAAAAATATTTAAAAAACAGCACAAAGAAATTTTCACAATAAAGATATTTTGATAAGAAAATTACATAGAGAAAATATTACTTTTATATTGACTTATCTTACAAAAACCCATACACTAAAGTAAATTTAAAGGCATGTATATAGTTATATACAAGAAAGATGTTTTTATAAGAAATACAGCGAAATAACTCAACTTTTAGATTATATTTATACAAAAAAATTATTACACATACAGAAGTTAAAAATCAAATTAGAAGTTGACATCAAAACCACAACCAAGCCTTCACCATCAAAAACATGAATGTTTTAAAATTTTGAAAGGTTCTTTACAGTGCAAACTTTGAAAGCTTATAGATATTAGAATATATTTATTCAACTTTCTAAGGTAAAAAAAAAACATTCTTTTTGGATGCCATTAAATGACACGAGCAAAGAAAAATTAAGTTTTAATTTTTTTTCCTTCTAAATAAATAAAAATTCCATTTTCCCCCTTGCATTATCTGCCATAAATGAAACTATATGTTCAAATGGTATCCTACAATTTTTTAAAATGTGAGTTTTAATGAGTTAAGCAACATTTTTTCCAGTGGAAAAAAATTACCTATCAAATTTGAAATTGCAAAAAAAAAGCCACTTTGAATCAGAAATTTTGCAGTAGTGACCAAAGTAAGTGATCACAATGGATCCCTTTCTCCAATGTAGTTAAGACTTAATTAACTTAATGTAGTTTGCATCATTAGTGCCCTCAATTCTGCTACAAAACGACATTGTTTCATGCATTTAATTATGTACCTTTTCTAAATAGAAGCTATTTATAGCAGATGTTTTAGTTCTTTTCACATCAGTGCTGTTCAGCTTTATTAAACTTTGCAAATATTTTTTGAAAAGAGGACCAGCATGATCAGCCAGTGATGTACACAGACTATTATGAAGAGGGAGGATGGACATGTAGATGAAAGCTATAAGGTACAATTTCTGAAAAAATTAAAATTCTGTTAGGTCTATAAAAGGGATTTGAACTCCTAAAAACTCACCCTTGTGTATCTCACTGTGATCACCAGCAGTCATAGGTACATTAAGATGTATATGATCTAAACAGTATTTTAGCCCTTATTACATTTAATTGAACATCATCTTTGAAAAAACAATCTAATTTTGTGCAACTGCTATTTGATTTCTTCTTTAAGACATTCTTTGAAGTTTTCACATGATCGTGCAAAATGCATATTTTTTTCATCTTTTAAGATGTGGTAATACAATTGTATTTTTCTTTATAAGATTCTCAATAAATATAAAAGTATGATTTGCTTTGTCAGACAATACAATAAATGTAATGTTCAATGAAAACAAATTTGGCTACATATGAGGCGTAACAAATACAAATAAGTGCAAAACACATGTTGTGTTCCAGTAAGTTGCAATAGAGGAAAAAACATGCTTAAAGAAACCACTACTGCATTTAAATCAACTTGGAATACATACTTAACTAAATTCATTAAACTGGAGGAAGAACGAATTTTCTAAAAATTTGACAAAAAATTATTCAGGTTTTATCCACATATTTTCCAGTCAATGTGAATATAAAATGATAAAAACATACAATTTCAGCATAAAAGCTAAATTAAAGGCTGAAAAGTGTAAAAAAGAGGCAGGTATATATTAGTGAGGTCCTTCAATTGGACCATTACTTTAGCAAAAAATAAGATAGAATAATAATAATTAAAAAAAAAACAACCACACTTTAACAGTACAACAAACAAAAAAACTGATAAATTTACAATAAAAATACAAATTATGTTGAAACCATCAGTCATAATAAAAATTACTCTAAAAAGGTATAACTGAATAAAACTTTTTTACAATGTATTCACAACAAATTTTTTTTTTCAATCCTCGATTGATATCACTAGTTTCAGCTATAGAAACTGAAACAGGAACTTTCTCAATATTTAGCTCATTTTCCAATAGCAATTTAGTTTTTAATCGTAAATACTTAAATAGCCTAACCAGTAGTGGGATGAAGCAATATTGAATTTTAATTAGCAGATTTCAATATAAATGTTGAAGTAATTTACATACATATTTTTAAAATACTAGAAAAAAAACATTCATACCGTAAAGTATTTCAGCTTATATATAAACAAATCTTACTTAAAAAATAGGGCTCCTAAAGGTAAAAGCACTAAAGAATTTCGAACTTTTACATCTTCTGATAAAATTCTCATTATTTCGCACATTTCCATTTTTTCTGAACCAGAAAGTATTTCTAAAAAAGAAAATATGCCTAAATAAGCAATAAGAAAATACAATTTCAACAGTAACATAATACAGAAAATGTAAAAAGGATAGAAATAAAATTTTTAAAAACTGTTTGAGTAAAAAGTTAACATATAATTTTAAATCTTTAAGACAAGCTTTATAATTACCTTTATATTAACCTTTTTAAATACATACCTTATAAATTATCCTTGCAATGATAATTAATAATAATTTTTTTGCAAAATACAAATATTTTCAAATTCTTCCTTTATTGCAACTTGTGAACAACAAACAGAATAAATAATCTACATTATTCAATATGTCTTTCACACAGCACAAAAAAATACACGCATAAATTTCCAAAATTACTATATTAGAATGTTAAAAAGTCCTTTAAAGCAGCAATAAGTTTAATTTGCAAAATTATTTTAAATTTAATTTAATAAAGTATAATATATATCTTTTACACGGTTATCTTTCGTAAATAAATTAATTACCTTTTTTTATATATATATATAATGTATATTTGTTCCAAAAATTTAAGGTGCAATAATTATACTTAAGATTACTTTTGTAATGCAAATTTTGACAGAGGTTACATGAATTCACATTACTTAGGATAATAAGCATTTGATTACATTTATAAGCCTTGATAGAAAACAGTCTTTTAAAACCTTAATTTAGTTTATGATAAGCATTGGAAATTATCACTTTTTCAATAACACACATTTAGCTTTCACTACAAATTATATAAATATGAAACGTGTACCATATACCTTTTACATGTGCCTCTAGGAGTGCATTTATTTCTTTATCTTGCTGAATAATTTCTTCAGATATTTTTGGAGCTCCGGGAAGAGCAACAAGTACAATGCTCATATTATCTTTACTACCCTAAAAGATGGAATATTATCACAGCAAAAAATAAAATTTGCAATTTCTTTTCTATTGGCATATTATAAAATATACACTAAGGTTATCAACAAAATAAACAAATAACTAAATATGAATTAGAAAAAAGTATTCAAATTCAATATTAAATAAACAATTTCAATTTATACATCTTAATTCTTTGAGTAATGAGAAATTTTATGAAAAAATTATATTCAATTCTGAAAATATAAATACCCCATTTAAACAACAAAATTTATCTTTCTGTTAACATAAAGTTCCTGATTGTACTTACCAAAGTTATTAAATTAAACAGTAAAAATTTGTGAGATAATATGAACATTAAAAAATATGGATAATTATAACAGAAAAAATATATTTAAAACCTTTTGGAAAACCTCCTTTAAACAAAGGAAATATAAAAAAATAGAAAGCAATCTTTCCTAGAATGTAATAAGATATAAAAACTTACACTTATAAATACAGTTATATAATAAAAAATATTTTTCTCATACATACTTTAAATACATATAATTATTTTTATATAATATATATATTATTTACATTATTTTAATAATTGCTTGTCATGAATTCAAAGTAGCTGCTCATTAGAATTAAGAAAATATTACAAAAAATTAAATATTATTTATAATTGCAATTAAATTTCCATCAAAATTACAAAAATCAGAACATAGAAACATCTAAAAATGTAAATAGCCCTAATGTAGTTTTGTAGTTGAAATGCAACATTAATTAGATTCATTCCAAAACAATATTTTAAAGAAGTTAGTGAATAATTAAAGTTCTTGACTGCAACAGGCATAGGCAGAAATTGAGACGAAATTAAAATGAGTTTATCAGCTAAGATAGGAAAATTACCTCAATATAATTTCCATGCAACAACTGAATGATGCGAAATTCCTTAAATTATATTCTTTTTCTTAACCAGTTTTCTAAGCAATTTCATTTAATTTCCCATATTGTTGTTGTTGCTTCTGCTAATTCCAAATTGTCTAGCAATACTAAACAATCTCCATGAATCCTAAAAATTCCAAAAACAAAAGAGGGACCTGAAGGACTTTGTCCTTTTTAACACACTTTTATAAGTTTCACTTGCATGTAACAGAATTTTTAACTCGATTTTTACCCAATTTAAAAGGTCAGATTAATTCGAAATTCTGCACACCTGTCAAGCACTGATGACAATACAATAATTTCATAATTTGGTTCCATTGCCCTGATCAGGATAATTAGGAATACGATTTATAGATATGGCGACTTATTGCATATGCAATTTCCAGATTTGGCGACTAATTCCAGATTTAGCAACTAAAAGATTAAGGTACAACCCTAAAACCGCGAATAGGCTTGTGGTTAATACAAATAAAAAAAAGTTCTTTATGTGAGAAAGGGTAGATTGGGTGCATCAGCAAATTCTTACCATAATAAAGGTCTAGTTTTTCTGTAAATGGAAATAAAAAAAAAAGGCATGCGCATGTGAAAAAAAATTATTTATGTTCTAACCGTTAAATATATTTTTTAAATTTTGATAAAGCAATATGTTTAGAAGTGATGATCCGAATTAACATTATAGCAATACATTTAAAAGGTGATATAATACGATTGACATTTAATATTTCTTCTTAACACACTTTTATTAGTTAGACCTGTATCTATAGAGATGGAATCTTTGAAATACAATGATATGGGACTCATCCGAGGCCCAGTAAACAGAGAGAATAAATACCCTTCAGGCCTGTTAATTAAAATCTATTATAGAGCAAGACTAATTCCGGCTCCAAATATCAAACTCAAGGATAAATTCAACAAAGAATAAATGATAGTTTTAAAAACTAAAAAACACGCTTTTCTAGTGAATCGAACTAAAAAGTAAAAAAAATATTTCTTAATATAAGAATAAAATGATTAACAAGAAAATTAATGCCATTGGGTAAAAGAGTGGGGTGCTTTGTACTAAATTTTTACTCTAACTCAGCATTTCAGAATAGAACTAGTAAGAAATTATAACAATTAATAAACAGCACCCCACGCTTTTACCCCAATGACATTAATTTTCTTGTTAATCGTTTTATTCTTATATTAAGAAATATTTTTTTACTTTTTAGTTCAATTCACTATAAAAGCATGTTTTTTAGTTTTTTTAAAAAATATAATTTATTAAAATCCAAATAAGTCAAGATGTGGGCAGGGGAGACCAGCTTGGAATAACACCAGTGGCACTCTGGGAATATCTTCTGACCCTGACTTACTGTTACTGTTCATTTCCCATATAAAAAGTATTAAACCTTATGTTTTAACCAAATTATTGTAGTTTGCTATAAAAAGAATACCTTAACAGCTAACATGCGCCTTACTCAGTAACTGCCTGGCACCAAGCTTTTCTCTAAAACTACTTATGCAATTTCTTAAAATAACTACCTTCATTTTATCATATGATTAAAACATCCCTATTCTCCTTTAGTAGTTCCACAGTTGAGAGAAAATGTAGGGACTTTTCAGTCTCTTTTGAATTGTACTCAAAGAGAATGGATGCAAAAATGCACACACTGTTTAAAATTTGTTAAATTCATTTTCTACATGGTTCTCTTTGTCATGAATGTTTGCTGAATGCATTACATACAAATATATACAAACACACCCCAAATAAGCCAAAATGAATTATACAACTTTAAAAATTGAAATTACTTCTTACAACAATGCAAGATGTGATTATAAAAGGTTCTGATCCACTTAGCGAAATACTGATACAACTTGTTGATACAAAGTCAATACTTGGTTTATTTTAACTTGTCCCAAAAAAATACACACTACAGATTTACTTTCAATAAAATGATTCTTAAAAAAAATCCAGTAAGTCTGTTATGATTTCAACTAATACAGATAAACTTAAAATGAAATAATTTAAGGAAGCTTCAAATTTGTTTGATAATTGTAAATTTTATTCTCTTTTATAAATTTAATTCAAAATAAGGACTAATTCAAATTCTGCGACTAATTTTGAAGCAGACACAGAACTAATACACTTCCAAAATTATAAGCAAGTCCAAGATCCCTTCTTCCCTATCACTTCGACAAGTGAATTGAATGTTATATCTCAACAAGTTTTAAAAAAATATATATTTAAATGTATGAAAAGAAAAACGATGTCAAAATAAAATTTCACATTAAAATGTCAAAATATTTAACATTGTTTTAAACAATATTAATCCAGACATTCTATAAGAGTAAAAATATTTCCTACCAGTATTTCCACACAATTCAATGTTAGATTTAATAATAATAATAAAGCATATTTCATACATTTCAGAGAAAAAGATTTAAGAGAAAAGTTTGTAAAAAATATTTTACATTAATAAAATATTAAAAAATGCAAATGTAAAAGGTAACTGAATGTTTTCAGTGTGCAACAGCTTATGTTGTTGTTACTTATACCACCTGATCGACAGTAACATCAGATCCATCAAATTCATTGTGGCAAGAGGCTAGTTGTACAACTGTCGTTAGCCATAACTTTGATCACCATACAGGTGACAGTACGATTTTGCTCGGTTCCATCCCAATTTTGAGGGAGAATGCCCAAGGGTGATCAGAGGCCTCCCACCCCTCTTCCCCTTGAACCAGCCTCACGAGAAGACATGTGGCTCGACGGCTCATAAAATCAAGGAATATATATATATATATATCAAAAGATGATTTAGAAAATTTTAAGCATTTGAAATATATATAAAAAAATGACCATTAAACTAACATAAATTTATAATATTGAATCTGAACAGAGATATGGAACTTTACACAAGAAAAGAGCTACAGTACTTGGAAAGGTCAGAAGCATACATGAACTTCTTTAATGGGTGGGGGAGATGGAAGTGCTCTACAGACAGATCAATTTTTGTATGTTAAAAATTCAGAATTTTATGGGCCTTTTTTCAGTTTACTGGTCTATGAGGATAATCATATTCCATGTGTACACCTCTACCAGTAGTCTTAAAAATTGAGACACAACTGGTTTAAGTTTACCAAAGAGTCTACAAAAAAGATGCATGTTAAATTCTTCATGGAAAAAGTCCTAATGTGACATGGCACAGATGTTTGAAAAATAGATCATTTAACATTGTTCAATGTTGAAATTTATTGAATATTGAAAGGCTCATCGTCAAAAAGTTGCCATGTGCAAACTTTAGATTGAAATTAATTAAAGCTAACAAATCAATACATATAAAAAAAAATAAAAAAAAACCAGAATTTATTCTATGTGTTTAGAAAACAATCTGATCTTCCCTGTTTATATAGATTCTAAAAATAGCAATTATATATTTCTACTAATTACATGTAATGAAAATATCTAAAATATATAAATCTACATTTTTACACTTAAAATGTAGGTGAAAAAAGTTAAAAAGCTTTATTAAAGACAAAAATTTCTCATTGTGGATCAATTTTCTTTTGGTTCACTTTTGCTACCATTTTAAAATGTACAAAAATTACAGATGAAAAAAATGAAAAAATTAACCATAAATAATATATTATTAATACAAATGGTGGGATAAAAAAAAATTGACTTTAAAAGGCAAGATGGCAACAAAATTGGAATTATTTAAAGTGAATTCTTTTTACTGTATTCGAGAAATCTCAAATATTCCAGATTTCAATTTGACTTAAAAACATTCAATACAACTTCTTTACAAAATTATGATTATTTTATACAAAACTTCACACAGAATAGTAAGTTTATAGAATTTAATAAAATTTTTCATGCATTAAATAAAAAAAAAATTTTAAGTTTCATTAACTTGTGCTAAAAATTTTGGTACTTTAATATACAAAAAAAATGACACATATCTTCAGTAGTAAATATAAAGTTTCAAAAATGATAAATGGATGTGCCTCAATCATATTTATAAAAATCCATCCAATTTATAGTCTCAGTCAAATTTTAAAATGATGCATTGTATAATTTTAGAGCCTAATTGTTTTTCTTTATCTCAGAAATAACCTATACTTTAACAGCTATCTATATTAAACCCAATGTTAAGATAGTTTCTAATGCAAGACAATCAGAATTTTTAAAAATTTAAAAAGCAAGTTACAGCTTCACAATTACATATGAAATTATATATAACATCTAAACACCCTTTTAATAAAAATGCTGATAATATACCGAAGTTGTATGTTAATGAACACTGAAATTGATACATATATGTTACCGTTAAAGTGTATAATTCAGTTATTTCATAGAATAATTAGATATTTCATGAAATAACTACACAAGTCAGTTAAAGTATATAATAGATTAAATATTCCATACTTTTTACCTAGTTATTCTATTAAGTAACTAGTTATTCTATTAAATAACTAACAATAGACTGTTCAAGTCTATAAACAATTTCAAAGTTACTTTATAAATTAATTGATAATAAATAGCCAAAATCTCTCAAAAAATACAATTTATCACTATTACGGATGATTAATTGGTAAATAATAAAAAATTGCAGATGATATAATTTCTTTTAACTCATATTGCTAATATTAGTTAAACAGAAAGGGGGGGGGATATGTTTTGCATCTGTTCCTGCCACACAATTAATTTTTCTACTCTTTGAACTTTTAGGATATCATAATGCAGGAATAACCAATAGTCACGTAGTACTTTTTCTGTGCTATTTTAGCACTTTTTACTTCTGCTAATCAAAGTTAATAATTTTTCACGAGTAAGTGCAGCACTTTTCTTCTTTTGACCCATGCTTATTTAATAAAGATTCAAATCCCTTTTGCATTAAATCTTTCTTATTTACAGGTTAGTTTTCCCAATCAAACAGGTCCTTGCTTGAAAACAGGTTGCAAAAATATTTGTTAAAAATCCAAAATGTAAAATGCTAACATAAATACACCACCTAAATTCTATGTATAAAAGCAAGGAAATGAATGGCACACAGACACACATCATTGCAAATCTTAAGATGTCACCAAATGCCACAATGTCCTGACAATAGCAAAAAACCATTTTCATGCATATTCAAACACAATAATTGTAAAAATGACAGCATTTGGCAATGTCTTTTAAACTGGCAACATCTTTTGATTTGACAAAATTGGTTGACGATATAATACACAAGTTCTACAATATATATTTCATACAAATTTCAATTCAAAAGATTTTTGAAAACTAAAATTCAAGATATAAAAATGTCTCATAAATTTATATAAGCAAAAGAAAAATCATAAAACTTGTGTGTGTGACAGCTATTTAGAGTATAAATTGAAATTATAAAATTTGTGATTAATTTTATTTGTTTTAATATTTAAAATGATAATATTCCACAAAAATACATAAAAAATTAATTAAAAAAATGCATTTTTCAAAATAAAAATATACATTTACCACAGGCAATTTAATATCAACCTTTACTTTATAATTTTGCAAGTTATACCATTATCACATAATTTTTAAAGATATTAAGTACAATCTTTACAATTATATATATATATAAAAAAATATTTTGTGGTTTTATAAAAACAAAATTAAAAATAGAATTTAAAAGAAAATTACTCCATATCAGTCTAAAAACAGGAAACAAATGCTTTTCATAGCACAAGATTAAAAATAAGACTCCATAAGAAAATGTGAAAGAGCAAACTAAATATTTAAAAAAATTGTTTACTTTTCAATAAGGACTGTCTTGCTTGATTTAATTTTTGAATTTTAAATATCAAGCATTTTTACATTCAAAGAAATATTAATATACTTAAAATTACCACTGTTGTTGTATTTTAAAACTAACAGATGAAAAATGTTTAAGATTAAATTAGAAATATTTCTATTAACAAATGAAGAAAAAAGATGATTTAACTTGAACATTACCTTGCACAAGCAAGCATCTATAACGCAGTTGCATATGTATTCCAAATCATTGGTGACCTGCATCATATACCTAATGTGATCACAAATTTCATCATTTGACATAACGTCCCACACACCATCACATGCCAAAACCAGAAATTCATCGAGCTCATTGTCCCGCTCTAATACATCAACTTCCGGTTCCGGTGACACAAGTTGTTCACATGGTCCTTTTCCTACAACCTGTTTATATTCATAGTCACCTAAAGCTCGAGACACTGCCAGAGAGCCATTAACCCTCTGTATCATAACACTCCCCCCAGCTTTTTGAATGCGCTCCTTTTCGGCCGGATTTATTGGCTTGTGATCTTCAGTGACAAAAAAGGCTCGCTTGTTACGAGATAAGACAGCACGAGAGTCCCCACAATTGGCAAAATAGAAATGTGTAGATGAAATGAGTGTGCAGACAGCAGTGGAGCCACTTTTGTCCTCCCCAGAAGCAATTTCAGGAATTTTCTTCATCCTTTCATCAAGCTTCAAAAAACCGTCTCTGATGGCACCTTTCACTCTTTCAACATCATCAATGGTGAGTTGGTTATTGGCATTAGTATTGTTACGAAATTCTTCAGACTGAATAATGGTGTCAAGCAAGTTTTCTGCACAGTGAACACTCACTCGAGCTCCTGCATGCCCATCAAATACAGCAAAGAAACTCCAGTCTTTCAGGCCCTGTGGAAGACCAACTAATGCACAATGTGCATCTTCCATTTCTATCCGCCAACCTTGCATACTACTGAGGCCATAAGACAATCCATTTCCACAACCCTTTTCACTATGCTTTTCAGTCTTGGGTTTATCTAAAAATGCTCCCATCTTGAATATATTGCCTGTAATGATTAAAAAAAAAAAAATAAATTGGTAATATATTACAAGTTAATATGTATTATAAAATTTATTGGATTAAAGTAAAATGAAGGAACCAAGTTTTTGAAATGAAGAAAAATATAAAAAATTACAGAAGAAAATCTTTATCCAAATAAATATTTTTTCAAAAAATGCAATGAATAAAAAATATATGTTCATTCTGATTATAACTTCAAAAGACACCCTGCTCTACATTTTTCAAATTTATACAGAAAGCTTTAAAATCACATGTTTTGATTTAATGTTGATCTAAATCTAAATGAAATTTTTATGCATTAAAATGCTTTGAAATGTTAAATAGGTGAACCACTCACATCTTTTAAAAATGTTTTAAAATTTATTTTACTAATTAAACTGATTTAATTTATTTAAAAAATTTGTGTAACTACACCTTTTCATAATGTATCATAACTTGTCTTTAAAAATATATTAAATACTAAAAGAAATATTTATTTGAAATACTACAGCAGTTACTTTAATGGTACACTACAGATGAGCATACCATTAAAGAGTGAGAGTAAAGTATTTACTATAAAGAGTGTGTTTTTACAAAAGAGAAAGAGAAAAAAGAAGTTTGGGATTTGTACAATCATTTTGCAAGCAGATAATTGAAATTTAAATAGTTTGAAATATCCAATAAACTGCAGAATATTAATAAAACTCAGAAAACAATTCTGTTATTTAATGTTACAAATTTTATAATTTTTAACCAGTCAATATTTATATGGTATTACAACAAGTTAAAATATAAATTTAAATACAATAAACATAGGAGAACCCCATAAACCTTTAAAAATTATAAGCTTTTTGTCTGACAACTAAAGAAAAAGAGCTTGAGAATGTACTCTTAAAAATAATTAACTTCAAGTCACTAAATTTACTAATATGTGTCAAATTATACAGGGTTATTTATAATTCCCTCCAAAGTTTCAAAGAACTTTAGTACAAAGACTAAGACGAATACAGCAAGAAAGAATACAGAAACAATTCAAGTTTTATTTACTTACCTCATCGATGTTCTATGTGTGAAACTTTAGTTACATGGCATACATTAATGCGATATAGACCAGTTCCTGCCACACTACCCATGTGGCACTATCAACATTAATGACAGCATGTTATCCTTTCATGCAATTCTGCTACATCATCCGTTAAATGGGGTACGAAAACTTGGTTCTTATGTAAAACACCTAATTTTGGGATGACATGGATAGCAAGGTCAATATGTGCTGCCAATAACACTGATAGTTCCATGTTGAGTAGAGTGTAGTAGGAACTGGACTATAGTATTGATGTATGACGTATGACCAAGGGTTCACACACACATATAGAACACCAGTAAAATATTTAAATACCTTTTATTTTTTCTGTATTCCTTCATGTGTTCTTTTTTGCTGTATTCATCCTAGTTGTTTTACTACAGTGCTGGGAGGAAATTATGAATAATCCTGCATTTTTACATCTTTCAGATGAATTATGCTTTATGATAAACATATGCATGCTAGTTTAAATGTTATTTTTAGTTATTAGTAAAAATGATTTTTTTTCACAACAAAAACAGTACAATTCTACAATAAACAACCTGGTGATAATTCAGATAAAAAATATATATATATATGAACACAATTGTAAAAACTTCGAACACTTTGGGTTTAGTATACTGTCAAATACATGAACTCTACATATTTCCACAATACTTTTAGTTCACAAAAATAACCATGATTAATTGCTTGATATTTAAATTTATATCACTTAAGATTTCAATTTACAATTAGGAAAATACAATTACGCAATTTAAATGTAAAAAATCTATTTCAGTGTTAAAGTTCTTGCATATTATCACAACTTATTGTTGACATTATACAAAACGAATCACCTGGTTGCCAATTCAGCATGTACGACACATAGGAAATCGAGGTTGCCAACTTGGCGAGTTATTACTAGAGTTTGCAATTATAGTGATAACATGTAAATACCAGTAAATTTTATATCTTTTTTTCACGTTAAATTTTTATTAAAAGTTTAAGTAACATCACCATAAAAATCACCCAATCAAGAAATAATTTATAAGATTTAGAACTAAATATTTTTTATTAATTTTATACAATGTATATATATATATATGCAATTTCTAATTCCCATATTAACAATACCAGCCTTCAATGCTAGTAAGCAATAGCATGCAATGTTTTTCATTTAATTTGTCTTATTACAATTATACATACTATTTCATTTTAAGCAATTGATTTATTCTGATTATTTATTCAAAAAATTTTTAATGAATGGTACTTACATATTAACGTCACCGCAGCCAAATTTATGTTATGTGAGTCACAGCAAAAGAGTACAACAAAAATAGATTCTTACTAATTTTATTTGATAAAAAAAAAGGGGGGGGCCAGTAGATTTTGGTAGAAAGTGGCATAAATCACATGGTATGAATTTAGCTGTGGTGATGTTAATACACAAATACCAAATTAACTTATACCTGAAAATCCTGCATATTTTACGAGAGAAAGAATCAATATTGAATAACCAATCATTAAGATGTCAATCTCTTCTAACAACAACAATTACAAAGTACCCAAATTTAATATAGCAATCAAACTATTACAGAAGAATTATGGACCATAAATTGTTCTAAAAAGTTAACTTATATTTGCTATACACATTTTTAGTTTAATTTTTTAATCAAACATTTAAATACTGAAACTAAGACTAAGTACACTTAAGAGTTGTTAGCTATTACTTATGTCAATTTTTCAATCAAATAATGTTTAAACTTGATTTTTTTAAAAAAAATTCTACCTTTCCTTTTAGACTGAGAATTGCAACCTCTACATTTTCCCAAACTATACAATAACAGTCATATAAACCAGGGGTGGGCAGACTTTTCCAGGGTACGGACTACTTCTAATTTTTTCAAGGTGTTGCGGTCCACTCAGGGGTGTAGTTGAGATGAGGTAAGAAAAATGTCTGCGATATTTAATATAATCATAAATAAATAATATGCACTTACCAAATAACCAAACACACACTATTAAAACCGCACCGCGTTTAAAGTAAAACGGAAGATACAAACATAATAAGGGCCACAAATATAATATGTAATGATACATTTATTATCAAACAATTCAAAATACGTATATTAAAAAATAATACATTTTCATCTAAATTTAGTTAGTTATCAGTAAAGCTCTTAGTTATAGTCAGTCTTGAATAATTCGGTATATTACTAATTGCTAATCGTCAGGCGGTCACCCAAAAATGTCTTCGCGGTCCATCAGTCGACCGCAATCGACTTAATGCCCACCCCTGATATAAACTTTCTATTGATATTTTAGAAATATCCTTCTTAAAAAAATATTTCAAATTGGTTTTTAACAGATTACATTATCTTTTTCCAAACAAATTTGTGATGATTTTATGATCAATTTTCATCAAATGAATTTAGATGCTGAAGTTCAGAAATAGAAGTTCTATTTAAATTAACATTTTTCCTTCCTCATTTTACTTAAATCAGTATCAAAATAAAATACAATTTGATATTAAAGAGGATTATACTTCATTACCTTTAATAAAAATTAGAAGTTTCTTCATTTCTTCAAAAAAAATATTTATACCTTTTAAAAATAAAATATTTTAATTCTACAAAAAAATAAAAAAAAAAAGCATTAAAATTTGAAGAACAATAATGTTATATTTTTTTATTCATTGTTGTAATTAAACAAAAATTAGTAAGATTTTTAAATGAATCTTTTATGAAATGAAAATTTTTTTATAAAGAAATGAATTAACATATTTTTCAAAATAGGAAAAACTACTAAAAATGATTTGCTCAATAACTTATATCAATTAAAAAAATGTTAAAAAGTGTGATAGTTTAATTAGATTCATTGACCTTATTTCAAATAGTTTTTAAAGGGCAACATAAGTTATATAGCCTCAAGACAGTGAAAAAAGATATACAGCCAGGAAAAATTACTACACAACATAAGGTCCTTTTTATCCTTTGTATCAGTTCAATATATTTGTTTCACACACACATAAAATACTTCATTTTGTAATTTCTAGTTGAAATTTTAAATAAAAGTATTTATGACTATTAAAACAAGATATTAAACAACTTTAGCCAATATTTTAAAAATGTGCTCATTCTTGCATCTTTCTTTTAACATTGCGACAAAACAGATTGCATGGGTTTCTCAAACTAAAGGAAAACTTTGGATAAGTTGGAACTGTCAATCAAATTTTTGTTCTCAGATTTATGCTACAATAAGTAGCTCAATAAAAATTTTCTTAATGAAGAAAGTATTTATCAAATCAGAATGTAAGTTTAATAAGTACAACATTCAGAAAAAATTGTAGTAAGAATTCTCTTATCAGATAATTATTCTTTGTGACCCCACTATACTTTAACCAACGGGCAGCAATTTAATATCTTAGAAATGTTCATTTTTTTTGTATTTATGATTAAATTATACTTTTCTCAGTATATTTATCTGAATTTATATTTTATGTCAATAACCTTCATGGGTACTTTTCTGTTTTGAAAATCTCTAAATGCCAGTAAATATTGATTAACTGTGGTAAACTTAACACACATTTTACAAGTTTGAGTGTTTATGACACATGTGCAGAAAGACAACTTATAAAAAAAAACCACCTTATTTTCGATTTGGTGTTTAATTTGGCAACAAGGTCCAGTGGTAGCATATGGCACTTCCACACCACAGGTTTGAGTTCTATTCCAGGCTGGCAAGTTTGACTCAGCCTTTCATCCCTACTGCAGTATAAATGAGTACCAAGCTTGCTTGGGGACTTAAACACTGGGGGTCTCACTTCAGACTGATCGGGACATCTGCTCATGAACCTCAGTCAGCACCCAATGGTAACGTTTACTGGGATGGGCACAGTAGGCCCTGGCCCTCATGGGCTGTTGTACCACTGAGTTTGAGTTTAATTTGGCAAGAAAAATGTAACTGTTGCCAATGTCAGCAAGATAATTAATTTTTATTTGTATTTCTCTGCACTTAATATACAAGTTACTTTTACTCCCTAATTTTCAATTCAAAAAATGACAAGTTCCACTGCTTTTGACAACTTTTAGCTCATATGGTAATTTCAACATTGGAAAAATTCCCATCTTTTGTATCATCTCCAAACTTGAGAGGGATTTTCGACGACAGTCAGGGGAAGAGAGGGGAAGTCAACAATATTTTGTAATTGTTTACCTAGACAAAAATTTTTGTCATTAAATAATTTGTTCCTAAGAATTAGTAGGAGAGGAGAAACTGTGACTTATCTTTAGCTTGTAAGAAGAAAAAGTGTTTATAATTATGATGTGTTGTCAAAAATTTCAATTACTCAAGATTTGTTTTAGTACAATAATAAGTTTATTTAAAATCGGTTAATCTGAAGTTTTTCTTTTTGTATGCTTCATTTTTACCATGTGTTTTGATATGGAATATTAGAACAATAACTTTAAAATATCAAACAGTTTCAAGTCAAAAGTTGGAATTATCACCAATGTATCAGTGCAGAAAGTATGAACACTTTCTGATTACAGTGTCTTTTACTTTCTCAAGGTTAGGGAAACTTTTTGATAAAATATCAAGCAGAAAAAGAATTAAACTGCAAGCCTTTTCCTTCATGTAAATAAGCATATGTGTTATAAACTTGGATTTTGAGGCAACTTATATTAATTTCGACAATTGATTGGTCATTTGCCACACCTGTCAACATCAAGCAACTAGATAATAAATGATTATACACCAAAACTGTTCCAGTATATTCAATAATTAGCAATATTTTGAAGTTCTCTGAAAAGTATTTCATTTAAAAAATAATTTCACAGTAGCCACTTTAGCTTTTCAAATGGTGCAATACTCATACAAGGAATCTCTTAATAAAATTTTTTTTAAAGATGTTCAAAACTGACAAGATTTAAAACAAGTTTCAATATAAAATATTAGCCACCCATCCAGTATAGTGGTTAGTGACGCTGACTACGGTGCCGTAGGGGCTGGGTTCAAATCCCGGATAAGGCATGGATGTTTGTCTTGTAATCCTTCTCTTCTTTGTGATGCGTGTTTCACGCTTACTTCTGTTCGCCCCTGTGTGATACTTTGTGGTGCATGAGGTTATAAATGTTCTCAATTAAAAAAATAAAAATATTACTATTTTTGTTTTAATATATTTTAGTAATCCCAATAACTCAAATATTAACCAATAAAATGTTTCTCAGTATTAATTCCCTTAAATATAAATATATTTTCTTATAAAACTTCTTACTATTCATCAAACAAGTACCAACTGTTAATGGATTTACAAATGACGACAGATGGATTTACAATTTTCCTTCAAAAACAACAACATATCTTACAGCATTCTTTAGGAAAACCTGATATAAATTGAGACAGCAAATATAGGTCAATGAATATTGTTAAATAAGGGAATGCATCCTTTTCTTACATATTTAAAAATTTCTTAATTTTTTACAATTATAAATAGCTTTATCATTTTCATCTAAAATATGTAATAATTTTTACTGAAATAAAAATCTTAGAAATGAAACAAAAGTACAAAAATCATTATTTGTAACATTAAATTATAATATTCATTTACTCTGAATATTTTAATGTTAAGATTTACAACAAAATGTAAATATAAAGTTTAAAACCAATTCATCTAATAAATGAGCCTAAAACTGATTAACATAATAATACATTAAATTCATGTTTGTACAAAGATGATGAAATTTCACATCAATAAAGGTAATGATTAATATAAAACAAATGTATTACCACAAATAAAGAACAATGCAAATCAGAAATATTCAAAGCATTTTCAATAGCTGACAGATTAATATGGAATAAACAATCGAGTAAATAACTTAAAATTAAACAGAACCCAACCAGCTATTGCATTCAATATAATTGTTAAATAACGAAACTATAATTTTGGCGCTATTTTCTTTCGTTGTGTTTCGAGTTGATCAAATTTCAGGTTTCGTATGAAGCATGGTTGTCGATTCTGTCAGTTTTTTAACATTAACATATTATTAGTAATGACACACCTTATATTATTTGACCGAATTTGTTCATCTATAATTAAGATTGGTTTATGCACTAAGAAATTTTTAAAAAGGTGCAAAAACAATGAATGATTCAAATTTCAAGTTCCAGAAATTTCGCAATCAAATATTAACATTAATTCGTTGAAGTTACATCTAGCGTAAAGAATAAGTTTAATTATTGAACGAATTGACGTCAAATAACCACTTACTTTAAACGTATTTAATAATAACAACTAAAAGATAAACATTTCTTCTTTTGTAGATTATCACACACTATTACTACCCCGATTAATCATCATCACAAAAATAAAATAAAAAACTTTTTTTACAAGATATGAGCTCTGTTTAGTTGTTCTATCTTCAAATAGGAAGATGCTTGTTCATTGAGTTAACACGTTTTTTAAATAATTTCATTTGAAGTTTCTTTAAGTTAATTCAAGTTAATTAAAACTGATTTTCTGATATTAAATATGCGAAAATACGTAAAATGTGAAATTATTTTCTTGCACTTATTTTTTTGTAATGAATGAGTAGCTTGAAAACGCGCATCACATATAGTGCATATATCGACATTTAATTTAGAAATTATAAAAATATGAAAACCTAATCAAGAGGATAAACAAAGAATTAGAACCCTCTTAAAAATAATACCAACAATCTCGTCAAAAAATGTTGCAATGCAAAAGAAATGAGCTCGAGAAGATCTATCTTAAGATGTTTTGCAAATATCACTTTCATAAATATTGTGAAATAAATATTTCATACACGACTTCTTTAAATATTTAAAGAAGTAATTATTTTCTTTTTATTCTATTTTCACAACAGTATTTTTCAACGAAAACTGTTCCAGGTGTCTTCTATAACTTTCGATTTAGAAAAGAATGCGTTTATGTGCAGTTTCTTTAAAAATATCCAAATTATTGACTAAGAAAAATATTTCCCCATAAAATAAAAATGTGTTGTCTTTTTTTAACTTTATACTTTAAAAAACAATAAATCTTTCATGAAATGTCTAACTGCTCGAAATGAAGTGAAAACGAAAGCAGGACGTACATCTTTTAGAAATTTGCAATAGCGTATACTGAATTTTTTTAAATGTTTCTTATATTCTCCCTCTTGAGTAACAACTGTTGAAAACTTCATTAGTTATCATCATTACTGAAAAGTATTGTGAGGTATAATAGTTTCTAACCATTTTATGTTGTTTTTTAGTTCGAGTCGAAATTTTTTTTTGTTGTGTTGGCAAGAGGGAAACCAATATTTCAAATAACGTTTCTTTTAAAATTTATTTAAAAAAGTCTTTGTTTTATCTCTCTCGCTTTCTTAATGTTATATAAATTTGGAAATTCTTATGTTATTTTGAGAAACCTCTAAAAGAAACAATATATACGAACTTTCCCAATAACTGACTTTGATTTAAAACGAATTTGCTGTTTGACCTGCTTTATTTATTTTTTAAATTCATGTATCCAGGCATATATCTTTATTAATTTCAATGTTTTTAAACCAAAAGATGTATTAGATTGATTGGGCAAAAGTGAATACCATAAGAACAAATGAAGACCCTCCCCTTTCTTCAAAAACTTATGTAATTTCTTAGAAATTTTTGAAGAGATGTTTTTATGTGAGTAAAAATATGGGCCTATAACAGCCAAATTTTTATGGTCATAAACTTATGTCTAGCATTTCTGTCGAGTTATGGATTAGTCTTGGTGTCACTAAAACTGAGCTGTGTAGATGGGCTGATACATATTAAATTTGGAGAGTTGGATGCCAGCTCGGGAGGGCAGAAGGCGGCCAATGCATGTTAAATCTGTTGAGGCTCATTCTCCCATTGGCAAGATGTGGTAGTTTGGATAAGGAGTCCCAGCTTAGGTGGCGTCCTCATCACTGGACCGAGATTCAAAATTAGTAGATTAATGCCAATAACCATCATGTTGCTTAATGGTCCAACATTAATATAACTCTCCTCACTCACAAAAGTGTTATCCTCATCATTTGACCATGATTTAGAATTACATGGTCTTGTATAAATAGCCTTTGTGTAACTTCAAAATGCAAAGTTCATGAAACCATCCATCAATGTAAATGGAAATATATTTCCAATGAAAGTCTGTTAATTTATTTCCTGTAATCTTATTTATGTAGCAAATTTTTTTGTGCAACTGATATTTTATAGAAATATCTTTTCGTTTTCGAACAAACCTTACTAATTCTAAAAAAATCATGTTTATTCTTAGTAGTCAAAAAATTTTAATCCTTAATTGCAGACAATATCTTTTCAAAAATAAATACATATTTAAATGAACAGGAAAAAGCTAAATCAATGTTTTGTTTCAAATTATTTGTTAGAACAAATTATTATAAATGTATATAAATATACATATAATGGGTTTTAAATTTTTTAAAATCAAATACTGTTTTTTAATATATTAGAATATATAAAATAATTAAATTAGGATATTTTTAACATCCCTGAACTCTAATAAGAATATTCATAAATTCTTGGACAGTGTTTGTTAGTGTTATATTGTAGAAAGTGATAGGGGGCCCTTTGGGGACTCCCTTTAATATGCCCCTAGGGGATGATTTACAAAAAGATGCCAATAGCATATTTTTCAAATTTTTAGTCATTGGAGTAGGAAACAGGATGTTGACATGATAAATATCACTGACCAGTCACTAAAATAACATTTCAGAAAAGATCAAAAGTTAAAAAAGTATTTAAATATTGATGTAATTATATATGTATATATAATTTTATTCATTATTGACCACTTACCTTTTATTTTCTTGTTACGATAGATTTGTTCATCCTTTCTAATGACAAATTTTTTTTAATTCAAATCTTTCACTGCTTCTGAAGCATGAATTAACACTTCTAATCTATGCAAAGCTCATAAAAAAATCTTTAAAAAACTGATTGACATTAATTCTACTTAATAGGGTTATTGGGAAAATTGTTGCTATTTTGGCTCATTTATCACTTTTTTCACCAAGGGTTGCACTATTTTGCAGTTCTGTAATTTTTACTTTTTTGTAAAACTTAGGATTTTAATTCATTATCAAAGAATTTTAAGGAATTTTTTAATTTACAAAGTTATCAATGTTAAGATTTTGAAAATAGCTTGCTTATTATATTATTTTTAATAAAAAATCATCTAAATTAAACTTTAAAAAATTCAAATAAAATATTTTTGATTAAATTTTTTATTTTTATATTACTGTTTATAAAAATAAGTGTATTGCAAGAAGAAAATAATAGATTATAGTATTATTTCTATTTTATGAATGATAGTAGAATCTTTTTATTTATGAGCACAATAAATTTTTAAGTTTCACCACACAAAGCAATTACATTTTAATAATACTTATATTTTATGTAAATTATTCGTATTGTTTGCTAGAAGTTTTGATAAAACACAGTTTTATGTATCTTTTAGTGACAATTTTAAAAATCCGACAAAATGCGATTATCTAACCTGAAAGTCACTGTTACCGGAAACAAGATGTTGTCATATCTGGAAAACATTTGAACTCTTGCTGATGTAAAGACATCATTTGTGGATTCTCTCTCTCTTTTTTTTTATGACAACTATTTGGTTTGTGAAAAAGGCAATAGACATTTTTGTCATTATACTGCTGTGATAGTTTTGGGAAAAATTATTCAGTTTCTTTCTCCTTTCTCGCAATAATTTCAACTGATTGTTTAAAAAAAGTACAAATTAGTATTTGTGAGGCAAATTGTAAAGAAAGAATGAAAATAGAAATATTTCTTCTGTCGTTAAACTACTTATGTGGGAATATTGTTCAGTTTTTCTCCTTTCTGATTAAGTGTTAAAAAAATGGAAATGTTTCTCAAGTGAAACGAAAGGATAAAATTTTGCATTTTTGAAAACCAATAGGGTTATCTGAAATCATGGTTTTCATTTTAGCACTTATTGCCACTTTTAACACCAAGTAATTTTTGTTGCCAAGGTGTACACCAAAGTAGGATTTGACAAAAGTTTACATCATGTCTCTTGTAAGTACTCAGACTAGTATGTCATCAATTGCAAGGTAATACATGCTACTTAGTTATCTTCTGTCAATTTGTTTCTCGCCTTTGACAGTATTTGATTTAATTCTGAAAAAAACTTTCACAAAAGTGGATGCAAAAATGGTTAACAATGAGATTGCTATAGTTTTGTTACTGAAGCTAAACGATGAGAACACTATTCCATTCTTCTAGTGTTGAGGTTTTAATCTGGTATTGAAACTCTGCATCTTTTTACATTTGAGGACACCAATTTTACAATGTGTTTACTTATCTACAAATTCTTGCATCTAAATAGGATTATGTTGCAAATGGTATCTACATTTCTGAATTTTCCAAGTCTATATGATTAACAAGATTGTTATAAAAATCCTTTATGTTAAAAGGGTTGGCTGTCATTGTTTAAAGACAAATTATTATCAAGATCTTTCCAGGAAATGACATATAGATTATTAGGGTGATTTGGTTTAAAATTGAGAAGATCTTGGTTGTAAGTCAGTCTTTTATTTTTGCAATAATTTTGAGTGTTTAGGGAACAAGACCTTTTACTTTCTGGTGTGAAGTAATAAATGTTGATTCTACTTCTCATAGTGCTTAATCTTTCTTCTCTTCGTCACTTAATAAGAGCAGGATATTTTGAATGGTTTGATTTCTTCTTCAGACTTCAATTTATCACTGGAATATGATGTATTTTACTGAAATCTAAAATTACCTGCATTTTTGTATTTAACATTCTGCCTGATTTTACTTTGATAACTTAGAATTTTTGTTCAATTAATAAGTGTCAATATCAATTTTGCTTTAATCTAAAGCTGCATAAATAGTTTCTTTGAATGAAATATAAATTTTATAACCTCTAAAGTTTTTATTGTGTTTCCAACCATTATACCTTTATTCTCTTTTAGAGAAAGTTTATCCCTTTGGATTTTTGGAGTATGAGCAAATGCTTAACTGCTGGAAGTTTTTAAATGCTTTACAGAAGAAACAGTACCATGCTACAATTCTAAAGGACCGCAACCCATCAAACATATTGTTTCTGAAATCAATATTCCTAGGTGCCAAGTGGTTAAGGAAACAGACTCGTGGCTGGCATCTCGTGAGTTTCAGCCTGGTACCACTGAAGACCCGCTATATTGGGAGACGATGAGGCAAATCTGTTGAGGCTCAGATGTCCTTCCATTAGTGTGGTGTGGAAGTTAGGAGAGGAGGTGCCAGCTCAGATGTCATTCTCGTCACTTGACCGTTATTCAAAATTAAGAGGTCCATTGCCAAAAGGCCCTTGAGTACCTGAATAGTTTTTGCAATGTTAGTATTCACTCACTCACTTACTCCTAGGCTGTGTTAGAATATGATTAACCGCAACTTTTTTTTCTCATTAATGATGTTCTACATGTGCATTTTACGTATTCCAGGATCAGCTGCTCATGCATCATAATTTTGTCTCTTGGCAAGTTCATTGCTCTAGATGAAGGGTGATCTTAATGTCAAACATATAAAGCTTCCATTTATATATTTGAATATTTATTAAAATATTAAGATTTGATATATCTGGTTTATATTTTTAGTTAATGTTTACTTACAATTCAACCACTTTTGATTGTAATAATTCTTCAACACTTTTATCAATGAGTGTATGCTTTAAACTTCCATTTTAAAGGTCGATGACTCAAAAAAATCCTGTCATTGGATTCATTAGTCTTAGAGTGCTACACAGTGCGTATCAAAGGTCAGGTGTAAAATCTAGTTTCTTTGACTTTCAATTGAGAATTTAAAATAAGATTTTATTGTTGTAAATTTCTCTTAACCAAATTCTTCTTCAATGGCTCAACTGCCCTAAGTGGGCCCTAGCCTTTTCCAGAAGTTTTCTCCAGGCATCTACTTTTGGTAACTGTCTTCCAGTTTTTGACCTTTAAAATATTTAAATCTTTTTCGACGCAGTCAATCCATCTTAACGGGGGTCTGCCCTAGGTCTATTTCCCATGGGCTTTGCCAGAAGGATTTTCTTGCAGCAACAGTCTTCATTCATTCTAGCTAGATGACCAGCCCATTTAAGTCTCTGTAATTTGACAAATTTTACAATATTAGGTTGTCTGTAAATTTTGTAGAGTTCCAAGTTAGATCTTCTCCATGATCCATTCACTTGGATCCCACCAATGCAGCATAAGATCTCTCAAAAATTCCCAAAGCTTCCTCATGTAAAGTCAATGGCCAAGTCTCTGGTGCATAACATTACCAAATTACTTTTGAAAAATTATTATGGAATGATACTGAGTTAAAAACTTGTAATGTATTAGCATAATTCATAAATTTCGTAGTGTATATCTTACTGCAATTTTATTATTGCTATGGTACAGTAACATAACATAGAATATTAGAACCTTCCTGTGCAAAGTCAGGTATTGCCTTTAGTATTTTATAAATTGATTCAATACAAACTTGGCATCAGTCAGGCTTTGTAGAATCCTGTCTCCCCCCGTGCACGCAATGCAGGGGTGTATGTTACGCCACGGGTTATGTATTACTAATTGCACTTTTACTTTATTATAAATTAGAGGGAAATTTTTTTAAATTTTTAACAATAATAGCTGCTTTTAGTAGCTTAGAATTAATAAGTATTTTGTAGTAAATTGGAATAACTAAAGATTCTCTATTAATAGAATTAGTAACTTGGTTTTTTTTAATTAGCATAATGCTATTATAACACTTCTTTCAAGTTTAATTAAATATGAACAGAAGTTACAAAATCTAATATAAAAAGAAACAAAGGGATTGGATTTTTATCAATTTAAAATTTTGACTGTTTGAATTACTGATAAAACTTAAGAGCATATTTATTTAAAAGCTCTTGAATATTTTATATTTTTAGTTAATCATTATAAGCTATTTTTGTTTTTCTGATTTAAAGCTATAATCAATAAGATATGAGTTCGTCTCACTATTTTCATTACTATTCTATAAGATGTTAATTTAATAAAGAAAAATATAGTGTGCAGATAATGTTATTTCTTGCTTGTCTTGTTCAATTAAGAATTACTGTGTGGAATTGTATATTCTCTATCAGTTTGTGTGTTAGTGAGTTAAACAACATGAGACTGACATTTTATATTTATTAAGCAAGAAAAATGCTTGTTTCACATACAAATAATATTAGACCTATGTTGTAGAATATTGTTTTGTATAGGAATTGCAATATAGGGATACCAAATACTGGTATTTTGAGCCATTTGTGCAATTTTGTAATACCTTTATTCAAAAGTTTAAATACTGTTTTTCCGGTATTTACAAGAAATTTTTTACATTGTCTCCATTGTTTGTTCAGGGATCACCAACATAGCGAAATAGCATGCATTTTTGTTTTTATGTCTCCCTAATGGGCAAAATTAATCAGACTGGGAATATAAAGTTGCATCATACAATCAAGAAAAGTGATAAAATAAGTGAATCATCCAAGGAGGTGGGCCAAAACTATTCTACAGCTCTGAGCGATACTGCATCATGCAGGTTTCAAAGTCTGATATTTATATCTGAAAACAAGGTTGTAGTTGTGAAGAAAGTGCATAATATTTTGATATTTTTTTTAATTGGTGAGTTTGTTCACATTGTACTTGCATATCATACTTTACGGTTCAAAAATTTTTCCAGATTCATTATATATATATTTATTTATAAAATAATATTAAATAAAAATAACCTTAAAGAACATAAAAAATCAGTTGATAATACTTCACTTTGGCTTCATTATTTATGATGAAAAGAATTTGGTGGCACAATGTAAAATTTCCAAAAAAAAGTGTTTAAAAAATTTCTAAAAAAAATTCAGCGAACCAAAATACAACACAAAAAACAGCTATATCCAAAACCATCCAGCAAGAAATCAATTTATTTGAAGATGAGGGATTTAGAGGTAAATATTTGGAAAAAGTATATCGCGCATTGCTTACAGTACTATCAACTTGCGAAGATGCCGTCTGAGCGTTTTAGATAGCTGGAAATTTTTGTACAAAATTATGTTCCAGGCTTAATAACAGTACCATTGATGCATTATGTTTAAGATCACATTTCAAAAATTTGTTATAGCATCTCAAATTGAAAAGTGACATTTACACTTTTTTGTGATTTAAATTATTAAGATGTTACTTTACTTTTTTGTGATTCTCTTTATATACTGTTTTGAGTTATAAATTAATTTTTGTGATATTTATGCTCTCTAACAAAACTGGCGAATAAAACAAAGAAACACTTGTGTTTTCTTTCATTTTTCGAAGTTTCTCCTACCGGCATTAAAACTGGTATCCTGGTATTAAGATCTCAAAAATACTGAATACCAATATTGAACTTTTGGTCCGATATTGCAATCCCTAGTTGTGTAGTTTGGTTTTCAGTTGGATTCTGGAGAAAAGGCAGCCCTCTTCATGAGTGGAAGTTATATTGTCATCCCAGAGCGATTTAATCTCCTACATGTTCCTTATTATACTCGCAAAAAGTAACTTTTACAAAAATAAACCATACATATAAATATTGTATTTTTATGCATATACATTTTGCAGTTAAGAGAAAATTATTCATAGCTTAAAATTTTTTTGTTTCCTATTCAGATTTTTAAAATTATAAGGTTCTTATAATTAATAATTTTCTTTTTAATAAATAGCCAATAAGTAAGCTCATGTGTTTACCAAAAGTATTGCTGCTGATTTGCAATTACTCATATTTCATGATCCTACCTATTACTTAACTTTTGGGTAATAAACTTCCTAAAAGTTACTTTAGATTTTAGAATGATTTAAGTAATTTGTACTCTTTAATATTCAAATGATTCTTGATGTAAGTGTACCAATTTGAAAATAAAAATGACTTAGTGTAAAAAAATTATTTGGAAGTTACAAGTATGAAGTTAGTTTGATGAAAGATGAATTTATCAATATTAAATATTATAAATAGCTTGGAAAAAAAGAGAAAAAGGAATTGTGGAATCAATTTCAATATTTGTTTTTGGTGTTTCTAAATTTGAATACTTTTCTTTTAATGGGTAAATATTTCTCTAACGTTGTTTTATTTAATTTGTAATGATGCTATACAAACACCCAGGAAATATGATCAAATTGTCTTTTTATTTTTGCTGACGTTCTGTCAAACACTGTGGAAATAATCATCCTAATCTGCAGCAGTATTATGGTTGTGTCTTAATTGCCGTTTGCATTATTTCATATATATCTTTTCTTTGCTGCAACCATAAATGTATCTTAAAGATGCTAATCTGTTTTGAACCATATTCCTCTATTGCAACAGATAAAAAAATTGCATCTCCATTCAGTGCAATATTCAATAAACAATTTAATTTTGTGATTAGTCTTGCATATTATGTTAATTGACCATTTTCTTGAAAAAATATTATAGGCAAATAATATTGTTCTGTTCATAAATCTCATTTTTATCATGCCTAAGTAACATCAAGGACAATGATCAAAACTGTATTTGGCTGTTTATTGCCTGGCCTGACTATGTTGACAGAATTTTAAGTTCGGCTAATGGAAATATACAAAAGTTTGTATTGTATCAATTATATAATAATTTTAAAGTGTACTTATATTCAAAGTTCTAAAGATGAAATGAATACTAAATTTTAAATTGATAAAATCCTTTAATTTTTATTTGTATCAGTATTCCTTTTGTATTCGGTTTAAATGAACATAAAATATCGTATATTTTTAATAAACTTTATTTATAAAATAAAATTATATTTTCTCTTTTGAAGAGAGAAAGGTTGTAGTTATTCTAAATGGTATTTATAGAAATACGAGCTTGATCTGTTTCAAAATATAAATATATAATTTCATTAAAAATAAGTCACATCTTTTATATTGGTTTGATAAAAAAAACTTATAGTTTATATACTTTTTAAATGTTTTATTCATTTATGTGATTTATGGAATTTTATCTTTTTCTTTAATATTTCTGAGTATTATACTTATTAAGTTATAACAATTTGCTAATCAAAAATTATCTTTTAAAATGCTGATATTATTTGAAAATTAAAATTCAGCTTTCAAAAAATAGTTCCTTGTGACTTATTGACTTACAAATGAAATTATTCATCGCAGAGAGTTCTGTTTATATTTAATTATTCACTACTTATTTCTTTTTTTTTTCAGGCTTTGTATCAAGTCTTTTTCTGCGGACAATCCATACACTTCCATAATTGAGCTGTTATTAAATGTTTATTACTAATGTAAGATTTAAATTACTTTTTTTGCATTGACAATTTCCTACATTATCTAGTTACTTATTTTCTTAATTTATATATAAATATATGTTTTTTGTTTTTGGGTGGTTTTTTTTTGTACACTTATAACAAAAGAATAAATGGATATGAAGGATATAGTTGTAATAGAGGAGGTTAATGATGATTTAGAAGAAGGAGAAATAACAGATGGAGAGCCTGAGGTTAAAATATTGAAATACCCCAAAACTAAACCAAAAAAATTGCCCCGTCGCTATAACTTACATGACAGAAGTTCAAATAATAAGCATAGAAATTGCAAACATAAAACAAAAAATAAATTTAAAAACTCAACTTATTCTTTTGCCACACCTTTAAAGAAGCATAAATCATCTTGCCATCATCGTAATTTAGAAAAACATAGGTTGCCAGTGGAACGATTAAATTCTGCAAAAAATGAGTATGATTTAAAATACAGAGAAAATCAAACCACTTATGTATCTTCCTCTCAAGTTAAAAGTGCCTTTAAAAACTATACAAGTCCCCCTCGAACAGCTTCAAAATCTGTAAAGATTGCCCTAAATAAATATCCAGGTCCTAAAACTGAGGATAATTACTCCAGATTATTATTAAGTTATAAAAAAGCAAAAGAACGTTTTAATCAGAAAAGTGAGAAAGTTGATTTAAGTTGCCAAGATAATAATTCTTCAAAAAGAGACAATGCAACACAAAATACAAATGACAGAAAAGAGCATCTTTCTCCTATAAGAGCCCATTCTCATGAAAAAACCCTGTTAGAGAGAGATTCTATAAAAAAGGAAAATGAGAATGAAAGTGAAGATGAGGATGTGGATGAATTGCGAAGAATAGCACTTGCTACATTTGCTAAGAAATTAAAAGCAGAAAAAGAATCTTTAGAAAATATAAATGAAGTAGCTTCTTTTGATTCAAATGACGAATCTAATTCACCAAGTGAGATTCCTTCTCAGAAACCTTCAGAATCATTTCATGTTGAAAATGATAATGGCTCTCGTGATAATTATGATGTTGTAGATATGGATATTGATGATGATGAAAACTTTGAAAATCTAAGTAATGGCAATTTATTTATAATTGACAAAACTCCAGCAAGTTCTGAATTTAGTCAAAAATTTCCTGATATTGAACACAATCAAGACTGTAATGTGAATGTATGTGATGTAACTCAAGATCTCTCTCTTAAAAATGGAACTCAACCTTTATCAAATACTCAGTTTAAATCTAATGAGGATTTTGAAGAAGAGCTTTTACGTGCCGAATTAATTGCTAGTTTAAATTCATCTCAAAGGAAACTTCCATCTATACCTTGTAATATTCAATTGAAAGAAAAACTTGAAGTTTCCAATAAAGCACTGAATAGTATACAGAAAACAAATGTTGCGAAACCTCATATTGTTTATCCTAAAGGACCTTTAAGGAATCTTGTAAAAAGATCTGATGCAATTATTCAAGGAAAGACTTCTAAAGCAGTTATTCAAGGAAGGCCTAAATTTTCAAAGTTAGTTTCTAAAACAATTAAACCTCCCCCACCAAGAAGCACAAATGCCGCTCAAGAACGTCTAATAATCACATTAAACAATGATACCACTACTGAAGAATCTGAAGAAGAATCCGATAAAAATACAGTCGCTCGAGAAAATATCTCTGTGTCTAGTATAGAAGCTTTCATTTCTAATGCAAGAAAGAAATCTGATGCAAATCAATCTAAAATTTCAAATTCAAATAATGTATCATGCTTATCAAAAGCACAACAAGAAGAATATAGCAATTTAAAGAGAATTTTAGCTGAAAAGGAACCCTATTCAGTCCCACCACCAATAGTTAAAGAGAAGATTGTACCTGATCAAACAAATGTAAGTTTCATAATTGTTAAAATATCTGATGCCAAAGATAATTTAGAAAAAGAACTTGGAAAGAAAAATCAGTTACAAACAGAACTTTTGAAGAGAAAACAGAATTATATGACTTCAAAACTTAAAGCTCAACTTTTAAAAGAACAATTGCATGCTGCTGAAAAACTTAGGGCAGCTAATTTAGAATCTTGGAAGCAATGCTCTGCTAAGTTAGACGTTTTTAAAAAATCTATTTCCAAATGGAAAAGTATAATTCACTTGTTAGAAACTGAACTCAACAGCAGATGTTCACAGTTAGAGCTAAACCCTCCTGCTCCTCGTATTTAGAAATAATCATTTTGCCCTCATTATTCAAATTTGTTAATTAACATTGTATAAAGTCTCTTTTCAGGTACTTTGAAACAGTACTTATTCTGCTGTGATATTAAGTCATCCATAGAAAAAATTTATTAATAAGAGTGAGTGGACCAAAGGTTTGTTTTACCATAGCAAGAAAATACATTTTAGTAGGATAATCCTATTAAAATAAATTTGTGTAGAAAATGTATATTTTCATGTGTTTCGTTTTGAAGTGACTGTATATTGAATTACGATATTCTGTTAGTGTCTGCTGTTCCTCTTATTATGACTTAATAATAAAAGGAAATGTTATTTATTTAAATTTTAAATTGTATATATGCAGAAAATAAATATTAGGAGACTATTTAGTCTCCTATTAAAGGCTTTTACTTCAAAAATGCTTGCCAAATGTTTCTAATGGATTTCACAATTTTGTAACTATAAGAATTTTTAAATAAATTTGTTGTATATATTGTATTAAGTCTTTATGTATATGTAGCCATGCATTTTTTTCTTTCATCTTAAATTTGACAAGAGTACCAGGAAAGAATATTACTATTGAAATTCATTTTTTCTTTGAACATTTATTTAATAGAATTTTTTTTTTTATTTTTAAGTTTTTATTAATAATATAAAGCAGCTCCCCCTCCTCCATCTTATTTTGAAAAATATGATACAGTGAGACCCCGCTTAACGCAGGGTATACGTTCCATCAAAGTAGAGCGTAATATGAAACAGCGTTAAACTAGGTTATCTCATCATGTAAATAAGGGGGTTATGAGAAGATGTGTAGAAAATTGGTCAGGTATTTTACCATTAAATTATGTGTTTTTATAACAATAAAACAAAAATTTATTTCTTACAAATATAGAAACATTATAAATGACTATACATATAAAAATAAATGAAATTCTTAAGTCAGTATGTTTACATTTCCAATCATTCAGTCTCTTCTGTATTTTCAGTTTTCTGCCTTTTTATCAAGAAGGTAGAGATTGGTTTAATGGCATATTGCATTCAATTTTGTCGTCAATCCACATAGAAAGTCGTTTTTCTATTTTCTCTATTGTATTATTTCTAGAACGGATAATTCTAGTTGCTGAGCTTGTCGTAGTAGCAGTTGCCTATGACAGTATTTTTTTCTTTTTTCTTAAGAATGATCTCTATTGTTAAAGTTGCCATATTCAATGCAGTACCAATTTGAGAATGATATTCATCAAGTATCTAATCTTCTAATCACTTGCATTTTAGTTTCTAGTGAAATGCTTTTTCTTGTTGCTTTATTTTCGTGTTTTTTATTATCACTCATGATAAAAACTTAAAAGTCAATATTTGTCACTATAGCAATCGTTATATTATATAAATTTATACTTACAATAACGTCAACAAATATTTGAAACAATAAAAATACGTTCATATAATACCACAGGAAAGAAACACAGATAAACTGCTTTAGATATCGGGAAGCCTAACGCTGCATACAATTTCAGGGAACCTTACTATTCAAATAAAAGAGCATTAAACGGGGTCTTACTGTATTTAAAACATTCTTATATTTGAATCACTGTTGGTGGGGACAATATGTACTCTGAATAGTGAATATTTTATTTTCGGATAAAAAAGAAATAGTTTTATTACAAAAGCAATTCTCTTGACATAAAACCACTTCAAGTATTCTGATTGGGATAAGGAATTGCAATTCCTTAATTTAAGTTTTCTTTCTTTTTTAATTGCTGTAGAAATACAAAAAGCTCTGTTAATTTTTAAAAAGTTTTATTGAATATCCTGCTTTTGGGGCTTCCACTAGTGCCCTGTACATCTTATATATGTATGTGTGTTAACATTTAATTACTGAACAAGCATTTAATAACTTTAAAAAAAACATTTTTCATAATTTTTTAAATAGAACTTGTTCCTTGACTCAAAAATTTTATTTGTGTAAATAATACCCTCTCTCTCCAGTACTTTTTTATAACTTATATTAGTCAGTATTATTGTATTCAAATAATTTATGCACTCTTAGAAAATTAATTTTCATATTTCTTATGACATTATAATTATATACTTGGATTAAACATGCATATTGTTATAACATGTTAACTAGTTTTATTTTGATATCAAAACATTTTAATATTAGGTTTGATAAATTCTTTCTAAACAAATTTATTATTTATTTTATACTTAGAAAAGATAGCTGAAGAAACAATTTTGTCTTAAAATTATCCCACTGGGCAGTGATGTACACAGATCTATCTCTTATGGGTAGGAGTGGGTTACATTTTGAAAAACACAGTAAAAATCTCCAAGAGGTATTCTCTATGGTAAAAATTAAAAATTTGTTGCAGGGTGTTGAGTTGCCCTTATGTATACATCACTTCCACTACATTAGCTACTATTTGTCACATCTCATACATGAGAAAATATAATGGGTGAAACTCGCAATGGTCGTATGATAAACATACCGTAAACTCCGGCATATAACGTGCACTTTTAATACAAAAAATAAGATTGAAATTTACGGGTGCGTGTTATGCGCCGGGTATAAAAAGAATAGCTTCAAAAATAAAATAAAGAGATGTGCATAAAAAAGCTTAAACTTCTACAAAGATCGGAATACTGTTTTTTTTTTTATAAGAATGTCTTATACCTTATGAACTTAAAGGGTTGTTTTCTAGAAATATATATATAATTTTTCAAAATCCTGGCAATAATACTTCGAATAAATGGCTTAAAAACATAACAGCATTGCTAAAGTACATTGCAGGTTCCTTCGTAAAAAAAGGGGTGCAAGTTATACAGTGAATATGCCTCAAAATTAAAAAAGGCAGCTTGAAAGTATAGGTGCGTGTTATACGCCAGATTTTACGGTAATCGCATGTTATCCATTGAATTCCAATTTGGTACTTGTTGCTCTTGTAAAATCCAGATACAGTTTCAAATTTGATGATTGGAGTAAAGTCTCCCATTACTAAAATATTATTTTAAAAGTATCAAATTGAGAAATTTTTTTCTTGTATTGTACAGATACTTTTAAATCAAGTACATTTTGTTTACTTATGCATTCCCCATTATTGTTAACAGATGTATATTTTTAAAAGAAAGTTTCTGTGTAAACAAAAATTGACAGTAGTGAGACACATTAATTCATTGGAATTATGTGATTCCATTTATATCATGTGAACTATGACATCACATGAATTTAGCCCATTGAAAAAAAGCTATTAGAGTAATTACAATGTACTATAAAAATATTTGACAGTTGCAGTGCTAATCTAATCGACATGAATTTTTACCTATAAAGGAATAAATCTGACGAAATATGTAGAAGGAGGGGGACGGATTGGGGTCCAACATTAAAATTGTGATAAATTCAACTTATTCGAAGTTATATTTTTTGTAAAATAAAGAGAACAAAAACGGTAAGGAAATAATTTATTTAGAAACTTATTGGATCTTTATTGAAAAAGTGTTTATACTGTGTGTGTACACACACACATACTGTGTGTGTACACACACACAAAATTGAGACTAGTCATTTGCCTGACATATGGTTATAAAAAATGAAAATGATTTCATCAGAAAGTAAGAATGATCCTACTAACATCTCAGTGTACTATTTCTCTTATAAAAAAAGATGCCTTCCTTTCCCCCCTCCTCCTTGCATAAATGGGGGTGTTTGAGGGAGGGGTGGGGTATGTTATGTATATCAATAAATTTTGTCAATCATATCAGATTGGACCAGTGCTCTTTTTCTAATTTGTACTTTCATTCGCATTACTTTTATAAAAATTTGTGTCAGTCCCTCAAAGACATTGTATCTTTTTAGTTTTACTCTTCTATTTCCTTTAAAGGTATTCGACTATGTTCGGAGCCTTGATTTT
Source organism: Trichonephila inaurata madagascariensis (assembly GCA_019973955.1). NCBI lineage: Eukaryota > Metazoa > Arthropoda > Arachnida > Araneae > Nephilidae > Trichonephila > Trichonephila inaurata. Next base: position 730,804 of record BMAV01004379.1, on the reverse strand, counting down.
AAAAAAACGCATAAATGGATAATTTTCATGATATTTACATTCGCTTAGATTAGAATACATGTATAAAGTTGTTTTAAGGACATTATGACAAATAAAAAATATTTAAATACAATATTTTGGCAAAAAAAATTAACTTAAGAATAACCTTTTTTCAAAACGTTCTCCTTTTTTATAAAAAATGCTTCTATAATAATATTTTGTGTGTGTGCTTAGATAAAGTAAAGACTTCTCCAGAGAGTCTCAACTAGGATTTTTGAAAAATTCACATTATTTTCAGTTATCACACCCATTGAAATAATTATCGGCGTTTTTTTTTTCTTAAAATTTCTCCCCTCTGTTGTAGTAAAACATGGATAAATCCACTTCTAAGTTATATGTTTCAAAAATTCTAGTTAAACCTCTGTACAGAGGTCTGAGCTATAGACAGGCAAAATATTATTATAATAGAAGCATTTTTCACTAAAGGAAAATTTTTTTTTAAAATGGGTCATTCTATGTTCATTTTTTGTCAAAATATTGTGCTTAAATAATTTTTTATTGTAATAATATTCTTAAAACAATTTTATATGCGTTTTCTAATCTAAGTGACACTAAATATCATAAATATTTTCCGTTTATGCGCTTTTGCCAAATCACGGTTCCGAACGTAATCGGATACCTTAATTTATTGGAATCACATAAAATGGTAGCCTAGTGAGAAACTAGGGATCTGGGTGTCATAAATTTGAGCCCTAATGCCACTAAAGACTTCCTGTGTAGAGGACTCAAAATATTCAAATTTGCATGGTGTGAAACTTAGGAGAGTGGGGTGCCAGCTCGGGTGTTGTCCTCATTTCTTGGCCGTGGCTCAAGTTATGAGGTCTGTTGCCAATAGCCTTAGTGTTTCTTTACAGTGCTACATTGATAAACACTTCACATAAAATGCTTATCGTTCTGTTAAACATGCAGCACTTTATTCCTGCTAATTTCTGGAATTGGCTTTAATCTTGACCAGTTTTCGCATACAATTTAGATAATATTTGAATAGTGAGATTCCCCTCTTCAAAGAAATTTCATTTCATTACATACTCTGTAAAAACCTCCAGGAAGTCAATATAGCACAAAGATCCAAAATTTAGTTCTATAAAAGTCTTCTCAAATTGAAATATGTCAAATATATTTTTTGAAAAATATTAAAATGTTTAGGCCCCTCCCTCAGTATTAAATAAAATACATTATTAAATAAGGGATTCAATATGTTTAATATACTATTAGCTGTTACTCGCCTTCTTAGCTAGGCCATTCCATGATGTTGAATGACTATATATGTTTTAAGTTATTGATAATTAAGCCTTAAATTTTATTCAAAAATATTTTTGTAGTTCTCGTATCTTGATTTAAAGAGGACAGAACTGGAAATCCTAAAACGACAATATATTTATCTTTCACACCCTCGTAGCTCTCCTCTTCTATTGAAAAATCACTTAAACGCAAGAGGAATTTTGAACGAGATTAAAAGTACATTTATTTTTGGAAACTTATTTTAAAATCTCGAAAATTTGTTCTCGTGCTACAACTATGAGTTTTTTATAGGTTTATATTTTATCTAAATTCATCCTTTTTTTTCTTCTGAAATTATATATTTTGTTAAATAAGCAACAAATTATGATACTTATTGGAAATTGAGTATATTTTAGAAGAAAAATATTCGATAATATAAAACGTGTGAATGTAATCCCAAAATTGTACAAAGTGTAATCGCTAGTTACGTATGCGTAGAACATAGGTAAGGCCACATTTGTGAAAGTGACAAAAAAATCAGCTGGAAGAGGAGTGAAATGTTCACATTTTACAGTAGCCGAAATGTTTAGAAATACAGCTTTTCTTTTTATAGTTTATTGGGTTGAAGGTTAAGGGTTTTTTTGTAAGAATATTGAGAGAAGAGAGAGAGAGTTATACAGATTAACTTAGAGAAATTAAGATCGGCGATATATTAAAGAACTGTGTGTTCGAATCCTGATACTACGAAAAACTCTAGGTAAGTGTCCAATTTCACAACTGATGTCAATACAACAAAAAAAGAGGTTATAGAAATTATCAATATTGAGACCATCCATTGAAAACTTTAGTGTGGAATAAAGAAATAAAAAGGTATTTGAACTCTCGTTTTGAATGTCGACTTGAATAGTTCAGAATTTCTAGATTCGTCGCTAATAACTTTACTGAATATCAACGAAAGATATCGATATGTATAACGAAAAATAGCGACAACCACGCTTTCGCTAAATATGTCCTATTGAAAAGTTTATGTATTTCATTTAAGCTGGGTGGCGTAGTTGGCTTGTCGCTGGCCTTCTGTACCTAAGGTTGCGTGTTCGATCCCGGCCCAAGTCGGTGGATTTTCCTGATGCAGAAAATCGACAACGGTCATGTCGTATAATTATACGTCATGAAAAAGATCCCTTGAGTGTCCGTTTTGCTTAGATGTTCTCGGCAAAATTCAATTCTTAAGGCTATTTTCGGCTAATGTTAAAGTATAAGAACCGAATTCGGAATATTTTTTCAGATATAAAAGTACTCAAACATTAATACACTGCTGGCCACCGTAAATGCAACACCCTGAAGGAAACATGCAAATAATATGAAATTAACATGTTCTTTTAATTGTATTTATATTTTGAGTTCATTTATTGCATTTTTATTATTTTTACTGTATGGAGAAAAGTTAACAAACCTTTGAGCACATAATTATTGAAATTTAGAATAGGGATCTATATTCTATTTTACTACATCTAGGAATAAACACAGGGTGTATCTAAACTCTTGGGCAAAACTTAAAGGGGTGATAGTACACATCAAGACAAACAATATGGCTGTTTTCGGCTAATGTTAAAGAATAGCACCCCGATTCGGAATATTTTTTCAGATATAAAAGTACTAAAACATTAGTATTATATTCTGGCTTCACTATCCTGTAGAGTAGTGCTCCGCAACCTTTTTATCGCTGCGGACCGGTCAACGTTTGATAATTTTACCGCGGTCCGCTGGGAGGGCGACATTGATTGTTTATATTTTAAGATTATTTTGATTTATAGCAAAATGTATTTAATACATAAAGAATATAAATAGTCAAATAAAGTGTTTTAACTTACTAGAACGTTAAATCAATGAGAACCCTGAGCTTTTTCTTTGTATTGAGACGGTTCCATCTGGGGGTAATCGGAGACAATGAGACACCCGAAGTGTGTTGCTTATGTCCAGTTTATTCCGTTGCTTTGTTTTGGCTGCTGTTTCTGCAGAAAACCCCGCTTCACACAGATAGGTTGTCGGAAATGGCAATAAGGATTTAAGTGCTGTGGTGGCAATTTCGGGGTATTCTGCCATGACTTTATTCCAGAACACCGGCAGAGTTGTGGTCTCGAACGCAGTTTTAAGGCAGCAGTCATTTGCAATCTCCAGCAGTTGATCTTCTTGCACAGACATGCTATATTCACCCGATTTGTTGACAAATGGGTCGTAGATCCATTCCTTACCAGTTCGTGGGTCTTTTGTAGTTGAGAAGTAGCGCTCGAACTCTTTTAAAATCAAAGACAGATGATCGTGCACCAACTGGGAGAATGAATGTTCAAGCTCAGTCTCGCCTAATATCCCCGCTAATGTGTGAAAACATGTCGAAAATGCCTCTGTTCACACGCTGTCCCCACAACTCCAGTTTGGCTTTAAATGCAGCTACTTTGTCTGCCAACTTGAAAACAGTTTTCATTTTCCCCTGAAGGCACAGATTGAGTTCATTCAACAGGTTGAATATGTCACACAGGTAAGCCAGTTTGGTGACCCATACCTTGTCACTGAAATGTGCTGCCAGCGGTGACTTCTTTTTTAAGAGAAATGTTTGCAATGGCTCTCTCAATTCAAATACTCTGAGTAGCGATTTTCCTCTGGATAACCATCTTATTTCTGTGTGTAACAGAAGACATCTGTACTTTGTGCCCATCTCCTCACAAAGCTGCTCAAACAGGCGTGAGTTAAGGGCATGTGCTTTGATGTAGTTAATAGCTTTAACGACATCAATCAATACGCTGTTAAATTCCGGTGACATTTTTCGGCTTGCTAGCACTTCCCTGTGAATGAGACAATGTGTAGATTCACTCTCAGGTGCAACTTCCTTTATCCGAGCAGTTAAACCAGACAGCCGTCCGGTCATGGCAGCAGCTCCGTCTGTGCATATGCCTACACAAAAGGACCATTTTAGTTGTCTTGATATATAACCATCCAGTGACTTGAACAGTTCTGCTCTAGTGGTTATGGTTAGCAAAGGTAGTGCACATAACAAATCCTCATGCACATCCTCCTGATATAGATAGCGCACATAAGCAAGAAGTATTGCCTTGTTGTCAATATCTGTACATTCGTCAACATGGAGTGCGTACCACAGTGATGCATTAATCCTCTCGAACAATTGCGCCTTAATATCTTCGGCTATTTCCTCAATGCGCCTAATCACAGTGTTAACCAACAAAGGCACATGTGCTATCTTTTCCACAGCAGCCTCTCCTAGAAGTTCACGGCAAATGTCTTTAGTGGCGGGCAAGATTAATTCTTCCCCAATAGTGAATGGCTTTTTAGCTTTAGCAATACGGTTAGCCACCAAATATGATGCTCTTACCAGGTGTATGCATATGAAATGAGACGATTACTAACAGAGGTCGCCACGCATATATGCAAACAATACGAAACCGTGACACGTGATTTTTTTATAGTTTGACATTTGATGCTCATGTTTAGTTTATATTTGGACGAGTTTCAGCGTGCATTGTATTTTTTTTACTGTGTTGAAAATGTCGAATTTTATGCCTTCCGACCACGATTTGCGGACAGCATTAATTTTTTGTTACCATCTGAAGAAAAATGCTGCCGAATCGCATCAAATGCTTATAGAAGCATGCGGTGAAATGCTCTGAGCCATGCGCAGTGCTACAGGTGGTTTGAAAAGTTTCAAAAGGGTGATTTCGATGTGAGAAATGAGGAGCGTGGCAGACCAGCAAAAAAAATTTGAAGATGCTGAATTGCAAGCATTACTCGATGAAGATGATGGCCAAACGCAAGAACATCTTGCAGAACAATTGAATGTTGACCAGAGCACTGTTTCCCGTCGTCTCAAAGCAATGGGCAAGATAATAAAGGTCGGTAGATGGGTACCACACAAGCTAACGGACCGTCAACAGGAAAACCGAAAAATCGTGTGCGAAATGTTGCTTACCCGCTACAAACGCAAGTCATATCTCCTTCGTATTGTGACTGGCGATGAAAAATGGATTTATTTTGAGAATCCCAAGCTTAATCGATCATATGGTGACCCGGACAGGCGTCCAAATCGACAGCAAGGCCGAATCGCTTCGGCCGCAAGACAATGTTGTGCATTTTCTGGGATCAGTAGGGACTAATCTATTATGAGCATCTCAAACCCGGCGAAACCGTTAATACTGATTGCTACAAGCAACAATTACTGAATTGGAACGATGTTTACTCGAAAAACGCGAGCAATACAAGAAACGGCAGCACAAAGTAATTTTCCTTGATGAAAACGCATCTAACCACCGTGCTAAACCGACCAGACATCGTTAAGGCGCTCGGCTGGGAGCCCTTAGCGCATGCGGCTTATTCGCCAGACTTGGCTCCTTCCGATTACCACCTATTTGCATCATTGGGACACGCATTGGCTGACCAGCGCTTCATTTCTTACAAAAACGTCAAATCTTGGCTTGATAACTGGCTGGCCTCAAAAGACCGATCATTTTTTTGGCGTGGTATTCACAAATTGCCCGAAGGATGGGGAAGATGTGTAGCGATCGATGGATATTATTTCGAATAACGAAATATTAACAGTTTTCGCAAATTTATTGTGTTTTTTTTTTAAAACAATCGTCTTATTTCATTTGCATACACCTGATTGAGCATTCTCCTTTATTGATGTGGCGGCCGTCATATAAATTTCTTCTGTCCTTCGTGTTCCCGTTTTTATCTTTCAAAATACTCCAGGGTGCTTGGCGTTCAAGTGGCAAAGCAGTTTTGAAGGTTTCATTGCTTCATTAGAGAACTGGTCGCGCAAACTATGCAAAGCGGTTTTGGTTTGTGAGAATCACTTGTTCCGACAAAACCATATTTCAAGTAGGACTCATGGTATTGTCTGTTAACAGTTACACGTTTCTTTGATGTTGAAGACATTTCTGTCTCTTCACTGAGCCTTTTCTTTTCCGAAGGAAACTTTCTAACGACGTCTGTTTCGTACTCATTTTTGCTAATTTGTGTGTTAAATTCGTGCAAACACAATACACACTGTAACGTCGTCTCTCCCCCACATGGGATCGGCGTCTTTTTTGTGGAAACGACATTCACACGTGCATTCGGCAGCTATGTATTTGAGTGTTGAAGCGTGGACGCCCCCGCAACCCCTTTTTGACTCCCGAGGAATCTGATTCCACCGACCGGCGGATGCTGCCCTCCCCCCCCCCCCATGGGGTGGAGGGAAGGGAATGCTTTGACCCAGGGGAAGCTGGAGAGAGAAAGTAGAGA
>BMAV01004379.1:703636-723852 GCA_019973955.1 Trichonephila inaurata madagascariensis | reverse complement strand
GACCGGGGTTGCGGAGCACTGCTGTAGAGAATCGCTTATTTTATACTACTCATTTTTATCCGAGTTGATGCGTTTTTTTTATTATAAAATTAAGGCTGTTTTTGCCATATGTACGAGAGCGTGAACTTGACGCGGAGCACATTTTCAGACAGAAAAAATGCCTCAATTTTTATAAAAATGTGTGACATTGTAACTCATGCATTTGTTTATAATATAGTGTTTTTAAAATTTCAAAATATTTCATAAATAATTAGTTATTCCTTTTAACATGTGAAGGGATAGCTCATTTAGCATTACGATATAGGGGAAAAATGCAAAACACATTTTATAAAAGAAAAAATGTGTCAACTCGGATAAAAATGAGTAGTATGATAAAATAAGCGGTTCTCTACAGGATAGTGTAGCCAGAATATAATATTAATGTTTGTGTGTGTGAGTACTTTTATATCTGAAAAAATATTCCGAATTCGGCCCCTATTCTTTAACATTAGCCGAAGATAGCCTTAAGTTCACGCTCTTGTGTATACGACGAAAACAGCCTTAAGCACAAATTTCGCATCGGCAGAGCTCAGGTGCCTCCCTCTGGGAAAGAAACTGGGCGTCAAAATTACTTGCGGTAATTGGTATCGCCTAAATGGTGCCGCACTAAAAAGTTATACCAGGTCCTGGGAAATGTACTAGGTCTGCAAAGATAGAAATACCAATACGCAGCCCCATTACAGAAAAAAAAAATTAAGCTGGCCATGTATCAGATGGTTTGTATTGTGTACTCATAAAATAGTTACGAAAATTTTTAATATGGTTCCTATATAATGCACAAGCCGCTCAGGCGATATTGTGGTAGTGACGATGACATATGTCATAGGGCCTGGGTTCGAATACGGAGAAGGAGGCATGGATGTTTGTAAATGTAAAGTGCATGGAAGGCACTATTAATATTCCTCGAGCCGAAAGCTCTCCCGGGAGGGGAGAAGCCCACTGGCCCCCCCCCCCCCCCAAAGAGTCCTCCCTCAAAATTGGGGTGGAATGAAGCCGAAACGTACTGTCACCTACATAGGGCTCAAAGCTGCGGATAACGACAGATGTAAACTAATCCCTTGCCACAATGAATTTCGTGGGTCTTGTTCTGACACCGTCGATTGGGTGGCATTATTAACAACAACATGATTCAGAAATGTAATATTGCGCTCTTAATAAAGTTTTTCAGCTTTTACCAGTGCCAAGCGTATCATTAAGAAACACACACACACATGAATGATCTCTCATCAAGTCAATACGCTGAGAAAAATTCCAATAAGATCTGGTGGAATTATCTTAAGGTCTTCCCATGTGGCCAAGACGTAAAGCAGTTGCCGAGTTTCGTCTGACCACTGGACACGACTGTCTCCTGAAACATCTACGTCGAATCCATGTTGCGCTGGCCCCTTTCTGCACGCTCTGCGATTTTCGGGAGGACATGGATGCTGACCACATTCGCCGCTGCCCAGGCCTAAAGGGCTCCTCTTTGTGCGACCTTTATTGGCAAGCTAGGGACGTATTGGGTTTTTATACTTTTCTCGCCATTTTTTTTCTTAGTTTGTTTATTTTCTCTATTTTTATTCCTACCCCCTTGTGGTGTAGTGGTCTACTGTAACCTTGGCCGTTGGAAATAAATAGTTTTTCATTAGTCAATTATATATACAAAAGAATATATTCACTCAAAATTGAATATTCATTTTGTAAGTTTAAAATGTTTCATTATTGCAAGCTAAAATTTACTTTTAAAAAATCAAATTCTTTTCTATAGTTACTCTCTCGCCCATTACCCACTATATGATTCCCCCTCTCCCTAAGGAATAGATTTGAAACCTTGTCGAAGAACGATATCACGAAATTTTATTTGTCAGTTTATTGGCAATTCTCTTTAAAAATTTTTTCCAATTGCATTTGAAGGATTTAAATGTAATGAAACAATAATCCTCTAATATAATTTTTTTCTCTCTGAAAACCTTGAAATGCACTGTAAGAGAGAAACATAAAAAAATAACTATTAGTCATCAAATGATTGAAAGATGCCAAATTGTACAAGAAATTGCATCGTTAAATGAAAAAAAATTCAATGATTATATCTAAAATATACCGTAGAAGTATTGGAGAGAATGTGATCTGTCCTCCAAGGTTCCAGAAAGAGGACGCATAGAAATTTTGAGCTCTACTACAAAAAGTCAGTACAAAAACACTTCGTAAAAACAAAAACAAAAATCCGAAGTTAAGCGTTTCGTAACTAGCATTATTGATGTGCTCAGAATTAGAGAAACCTTCCTACTGCTTGTCTTTATGACTTTCCAACATATTCCTGACCGGCGCGTTCGTCAGATCTCTTCCTAATAATTTGCGTTTGAGCAGACGTATGCGGCCGTTCTTGGATTGCGGCGATCTAACAAGCAAATTGAAACGTGTAGGGCAACAATTCCGTTAAGGCAGTGTTTCTCAAACTGTGGGGCGCGCCCCCTAGGGGGCGCGAGCATATCGAAAATAAAAGGTTAAAAAAAATTAATTTACCCCGGAATGAAGTAAAACAAAATACTTTCTGACATAATAAAAAACACACATATTTACATTGATATGATTTATATATATCATCTGGTGAAAAAACGTCATCAAAAATAAAAGATTTTACTTTAAATGCTCATTAGCTATCTTTGATCCTATAACCAAATTAAAAAAAATATTTTGTTCGCTTTGCTGTAATACTACGATGAGAGATTTTTTTATTACGTTTCTTTTAACCTAAAATACTACTTTGCTGACCTTCGAACTTAATGGTATGGTTATCTGTATCTCTTTTTTTTTAGGGAAGTTGTAAATTATAAAATTCTGTTGCTCTTTTTTCCCTGTGAAAGAGTTTTATGAATTCTGGATAAGCATATTGAGCACTTTGAAGGATTATTTGGGCAAGATTTATTTTTATGAGTATTCTGAAACATATAATGCATAGTAAAAAACGTTTTGCGCACTTTTTTTTATAATTAATATCCATATTTTTTATACTGAATACACTTTTAACATTGGAGCGATGCGCATAGTCAACCCAGGATCACGAAATCATTAATTCTAGGAAAACTGTTTATTTGTTACCAATGACCTTGACAGAATATCCTCCAATATGACAGCATTAATGGGAACTAAAATGAATTGATCACATAACTCCTTTTTTGGGAGTGGCAAACGTTTTCTTAGAATATTAAGGTGCTTGTTTTGACCGAGTTCCCGGCGCGACCACTTCTGTTCAAAAATATTTTCTTGAACATGCTGCACTTTCCCCTATTTTTAATTGTGATGTTGTACGACTAATTTTGGTTTATAAATGTAAGTGACAGAATATAAAAAAAGAAATGGGCATCTGTGATCTCTCTGAAAGGAAGTTGAACTGATCAAACAAGGGAAACACTTGCTGAAATAATGCATATTAATCATGATAGCGAAAGTAAATTTGAGAAAAGCAATGAACATGAAACGAAAGGATTTTCCAATAGCTACATTAAGAACTCCATCAAGAAAAATATGAAGCCATAAGTGTACCGCAAGATGCACTTCGCCCTGTCAAAAAGACACGAGCAAGAAAAAGTTCAACGGGATATTTGTCGATCATGAAAGGACGTTAAAACAACAATAACGTGAATGTTTGAGTGACAGCTTTGCTTGCAAATAACATTCCTGTAATGTTAGCGAAAAGTTCTGTGATTTGTGTCCTTTATTTAGGCCACGCACATTTGGAACAATTTAGTTCAGTTTTATTGGATTTTTTCTCAAATTATCGAAGAAAAAATGAAAAATCCTTGAAATAGGTAAGTATATTTTCTCTTAGTTAAATTATTCACTGAAATTGTGATTTTTATCGTGTATATTAAAAATAATTTTTTTAAAAAAAAGAATTTGGGTGAGTCACACCGCGCGACCATTAATGTTAGTATCGAATGCACACCGGATCCCGGGGTAAAACATTTTGAAGTTTTCTCGCTTTAAGTATTAAAAATAACACAATTGTTATTCATTGGAATTTTACATTCTTTTTTTATTATTTAACACAGCGTTTCTCAAAGTGGGGGGCTCGCCCCCCTAGAGGGGCATGATAATCCTACTAGGGGGGCGCGAGCATATCAAAAAGTCGAAAATTAAAAATATTAATTTAATGAAAGGAATTAGAGGAAAATACATTCTGAGATAATAAACAATACATATTTATACAATAATATAGTATACTTATAAATGCATCAGTATTGCACTATGTATTTGATCATTAATTCATCAATTTTAAGTTAAGGACAAAGTGAATAATTAGTAATGCCTTATTGGTTTGTAACATGCAAAATAGTATGCACAATTTAATACTTGTCTAGATAATTTGTACAGTTTATAATTAAAGTCGTGCTGTAGCCTTAGCGTCAAAGTATTATTGAATTCAGTACATTATTATTATATGAAGGGGGGCGCCATGAAAATTATGATTGAAAATTGGGTCGCCAACATTGAAAGTTTGAGAAGCACTGATTTAACATTAATTCTAAATGCTAATTCTGCAAGGCTTAAAATTACACAGTTCGTATAAAACTATTTATAATATGGCCATTCATTTCAAAAAATCATTTTACATTTTTGTATACATTGTCATGCACTTGGTTTTACTCTCCTTACAATTAAGGTATTTTATCAAGAATAATGTATTATTATTTTTGCAAAAATAAACTCGTGTGGGTACTTCAGCCAGTATAAGAACAAGTTTAATAATTATTACTGACTTCCATGGGCTTGTCTTGCAGAGCAAAGTTTTTCAAAGGAAGGCTTAATGTTAGAAATTGACACTCAGAGTTATTTTTCGATATTTAGCTGAGATCTATAATTTGTCTTCAAAGCAGCCATCGCAAGAAATCCGGATTCACAAAGGTATGATGTTGAAAATGGTGATGGTATACGAAATGTTTTTGTTTTCTGTGCAGGGAATTCAGCATCCACCTCTACCCAAAATTCAAAGTGATTTATTACATAATTGCCCTTTGATTTCGTCACTGGATGTGAAATCTATGAAGATCTCTTTTTCGGCAGTTGAGAGAGCCCTTCTGAAGTATTTTCAAATGGATCCTTAACCCATTCGTAATTTGCTGTCAATTTGCCCTCGTCTATGTACTTGTTGATGCTTTATTATCGTTGAATGCTCGTTACGATTTAAAAATATATCTATGATTTTGTTTTAATCTACTGCCGTAAATACTCAATACCGTGAATTACAAATAACTCTTGAATTATGAAATGTACATTTTCAAGATAGATTCGGTTGCTAATCGACTCGACCAAGACTGACTGGAATTGTACGAGGTACAGCATTTTTACATGCTTTGTGCAGACGTTCGTTAGGTTGCCCAGACTACATGAACGTTCGCGAGAATGCCAGATGTAATGGATATGATAGAGAGCAACATAGATTAGACTATTTTTTAATGACATTTATACTTTTAGAAATGGATGACGCGAAGGAAATAAATCTTTAAACAAATATCATTTTGCAATCTGTTTCAATTTAAAAATTAGAGAAAGAAAAATAACATAATAATTAACGTATTACTTAAAAGTAATTTACATAAAATATATATTACTTAAGAGTAACATATGCAAAATTTAATACTTATCTTATTAATTTGTACTGTTTATAATTAAGATCATGTTATAGCTTTAGCGTCAAAGTACATTATTATTGCATTCAATATATTATTATTATATAAGGGTGCGATAAAAATTATGATTGAAAATTGGGTCGCCAGTATTGAAAGTTTGAGAAGCACAGCGTTAAGGTTTGCGCCGGGCAAGAGGTGGGCATTATAGCGCAGACGCTCATCACGGGCGATCGTAGCGCTAACCGCAAGTGCTATATAAAGGGAGAACAGATTGGCGATTTGAAGTACTGCAATTGTTTTTTTCGTGCGTTTTTTGCGTAAGCTGATTACCTACACCTCCTGGAAGACAGCGAGTGTCTTTTGACAAAGTTTCTGAATTCGACCAAGGAACTCCTGTAGGAATTGCGGATTATCCTTCACAGAAATCGGTCAGCGTGTTGGACGAAACCAAGCAACTGTGATACGGATCTGTAATCGCTGGATGCAGGAAAAAACAACGGGGTCGATCGCATCTACCTCATTGCACCACTGCCCGAGTCAGGCGGATTGTGCGCATGGCAGTGATGGATCGCGCAGCCACATCACGAATCATAGAACAAGAGATTCAATACGTTGCGCATCATTCGGTGTCCGTTCGTATCATTCGATTCTGTTTGCAGCAGAGTAGAATGTCCGTAAGGCGTCCATTGCTTCGTTTACCCCTTGACTGGAAACGACAAGCGTTTGCACCCCCAATGGTGCGACGAACGGCAGATATGGACAACGGAAAGGAACGACATTGTGTTTACTGACGAATCCTGCAACATCATAATGGTCAGATTCGAGTTTGAAACACTGTGGTGAGAGGCTGCTAAACTGTTGTGTCATGCATCGCCACACTGATCCTTCTCCCGGTATCATGATTTTGGGAGGTATTGGATTTCACTGTCACACCTTTCTAGTACGCATTGCCGGTACACTGAACAGCCAGAGCTAAATCTCAGAGATGTTGGAGCCCATGGTCCTTCTATACATTCGGCGCTTGCCATCAGCCATATTCCAACAGGATAGTGCACTACTACACGTGGCACGCAACGTTCAAGAGTCCTTCTTTACCTATCAGATTGAATTGATTCCTTGGCTTGCTTGTTCTTCTGGTCTATCACCAATCGAAAACGTGTGGTCCATGCTTGCACAACGATTGTCCCGAGATACACCACCCACTACTACACCATATCAACTTAGGCAATATGCGGAAGCCGCATTGAGAGAGACTGCTCTGCACCAAGGATACATCCAAAGCCTCTGATTCTATGCCGAGGCGTGTGTCAGCGCTTGTATCCATCAATGAAGGTTACACTGATTTTGTCATCATCCACATGTCACAAGAGGCTGTAATTTCAGTCGTTTGATCTTTGTACAACATGTTATCTGCCAAATAAATTTCGCTGTGATTTCTCTGGTTCTGCTTGGTGTTGCATTTGTGAGGCCAGCAGTGTAATTGATTCCTTTATACTCTGTAGGGCCACTGAATTAGAGATAGCAAGTTAAAAATGAATTGGGTCTCCATTGGCTTTGGTAACAGCTGCCACAGAAGTTTGCGGAAGCGTTCCTCATCAATTGCTTGCTAAACACCGGCTAGTGCTGTCCGTAATTTACAAAAGATCGCTGGTGTGTTGGATGTGCTTTCTCCAAAACATCCCCAAAACGCTCAATAGAATTTAAATTTGGGTATTTAAGTAGAAGTCAGAGGAAGGCTTTTCTAACCAGGCATTATCCAATTACAACCTATAAGACATGTATTTGTTTTGTTGGAACATGCTTCATTTCTATGTAAATGAAAGTACAACATAAATAGATCGAGGTGATTGCCCAGCAATTCAACATACTGAATCGCATTGAGGGGAGTTGGCATATGTGCCAAAGATCCAAAAAACTGCCAAGAGAAAACATCCCAGACCATGATTTAGACGCCATGTCCTGGTATACAATTCCAACTTGGCATGCAGGATAGATGGCTTCATGTGCCTGATGCTGTATCCTCAGCCTCCCATCGGCGTGAAGTAGCCTCATCACAACTTGCTTCTCCTTTCCAGTCCTCTAGAGCAGTGGTCCAGTTTCCAGTCAACCCCCAGGCCGCGAACCGGAACTGGCCCATGGATCAAATGGAACCAGGCCGCCCAAACAACATTAAATAATTTTTATTTACAGTAGTGTTTTCTCTCTCGGGTTCGCATGACTTTCCATGGAAATCACTGTGTATATATTCATTTTTTGGTCTCTCTAACTGTATTTTAATCTGCATATTTAAGTATAATTATTAAGTCAAAACGTTTTTTTTTGTCTTAATGTTTAAATAACTGTAAAGTAGTAAAATATTAATTATATTCTATTAATGTTGCTTGTAGGACTCAGGATTTCGTTACCCGAATGATCGGGCGACTTGGGCATTACTTGATTCACTGCAGCTGTAAAGGTAGATACTCACCGTGTGAGTTTTTTCTGTTTCAATAATTTTGATGGACGCCTAAATAAAAGTGAAATATATATTGTTAGATAATTAATACCCCATATTTTCATGGGGGTTGCCATGGACGATTCCTTTTTCTCTTTCTCTCGCTCTTTTTTTGCAATTAATTTTCTCTTTCATACGTTTGTTGAGGGGTGGGGCATTTTCATCCTCTACACCAGAGGTGTCAAACTCGCGGGTCACATTCGGCACACAATAATATACAACAAAAAAATTTCTCCCGAAATGGGAAATATAGTAGCAGAGAAAGGATATCAAGTGTCAGGAAGTAAACATTACATTTTTCTAAACCATTTATATACGTGGTAGGATTCAAAAGTTTCCGGACTGAGTGTATAATGAGGAAAATTTTTGCAGTAGAGTGGTTACGATAACGGTTTGTTACTACGTTCTTCTTCTTTTCTAAAAGAGATTTGTTTGAAATCAAGTGGTCAGAGAATGGCTCGCCACGGGGTCGTGTTTTATAAGCGGGTGCATTTAGTAACCGGCGATTGAAAGAAATGACGTTTGTAGAGCAGAGAATGAATATCAAATTTTGTAGAGTGCTACGGAGACTTATGAAATGTTGAAGCATATGTACAGCCGTGATAAATTATCGCGAACGTAAGCTTTTGAGTGGCATCGAAGTTTCAAAGCAGGAAAAGTGTCGAAGACGACGAATGCTCTAGACGTCCACAGACTTCCCACACCACTGTAAACATTGAAAAAGTTTCTGCGGCGGTACGTAAGAACAGGCATCAAACAATAACGGGGTGAAAACGAAAACAACTGTTTTGCCACATCCTCCTTACTCCCCTGATTTCGCCCCCTGTGACTTCAGAATATTTTCTGAACTGGCACGTCGCTTTCAGGGTCGTCGATTCCAATTTGCAGATGAAATTAAAAGTGCATCGCAGACCGAATTAAAGGACATGGCTAAAAAGGGATTCGAGAAATGTTTCCATGACCTTTACAAAGGATGGCAAAAGTGTGCTGTTGCTCAAGGGTCTTATTTCAAAGGAGTATGTGTTTCAGCAATTTAATTGGTAATATTTTTTAAGTTATAGACTCAGTCCAAGAACTTTTGAATCCTACCTCCTTATAATGTATTATTCGAAATAAACCTGCGTTTCTATGAATTTTGATTTCTTATGCTGTCCACATAAAGTTAAACCTTGTTTGTTTGGCCCAAGTTAGCCATTGAGTTTGACACCCTTTCTACACAGATATATGCATCCATATTTCACCTACCCCCACTCCCCACAACGAAGAAAATCCCCTGCGGTTTCCGGTGGGAGTTGGTAAAGTGTGGGTTTAAATTTTTAATTTTTTTTCAATAAAATTTTCTGATACATATTATTATTTTTCATAATACATATTATTTTTTCTAACTTTTAATTCGAAACTTCTAAACGGAAAATAATTAGCTCACGATAAGAAATTTTGCAATCGATGAATAAATCACATTCTTCCGGATGATGACTATGCTGGGGACAAAACATATAAGAAAGGTATAGTGAAAGGAAAATCAAGTTCAGATGAGAGCGATGAAGAAAAACATGGAAATATTTGTTATAGAAAGACAATTTTGGATCATCCTTTATTATCAAAGTCTCTTGGCCCCATTCATTTTATTGTTTTAGCTGTAGTAAATTCTTAGTTTCAGTACAAACAAGATTTAATATCAAATAAAATTCTTCCAAAAAATCAAAATCGATCTCTTAAAATTTAAATTACAGATAGCTGAAAAGAGAGAGAGAGAGCGTTAGCTGAATTTCAATCTACTAACTCATGATGTACTAAAATACTGATGATGAAGATAACAGTGTTGTATCATTCCTCCCTCAGAAAGATTGAAGTATTATTATCCGGCTGCTAAAAGGCATGATATGTATAGTCATCTCTGATGTATTGATGATATTTCAAGGCTTCGCAAATGCAGATTTGAAAACTGCGAAAGTAGTTCGAAACCACGTTGGGAAAAATGCAATGTTTATTTATACTTGTCAAAAACAAAAACATGCTTTAAAGATTTGCACAGTAAATAATGAATCAATAAAAGAATCCATGATACATCAATAATTTCCTTATTTGTAACAATTTTAGTTGAGTTAAGTTAGTTTCTTCTATCAGCTTAGTGCTAAAAAATGTATAACTCGCAAAATTTCACAGGTGACGACTTCACAAGTAAAGCCTAACCCCCTCGATTTTGCGGGTACCGTCTACGTTCCAGGAGGAGGAAGTGACAAAATTTTATTATTATTTTTTCCAGTGTCCATGGGATCAATATAGTGTTAATAACCAGAAGAATTTAATATTTAAAGATAAAAAAATTTCTAGTCTTAAAGGGATATAAGCAATCAACGTCCCCTTTCCTCAGTGGGCCGAGGTGAAATTATCAAACGTTGACCGGTCCGCGTCGATTAAAAGGTTTTGTAGCACTGCTCTAGAGTCTATTCTTAGTCTTTTTTTGCCCAAGCAAGACGTTCAACTCTATGAAAGGCATTGAGTAATGGTACCCTATGTCAGGTGGGTTTTTTTTAACTACTTCCGTATATTGTCGACCTTGAAAATCCTAGTTCTCCAATGATTTCGAAAATTGATTGGTCTATGATTCAAGTATGTCCGTGATGAAAGACGTCTAAATCAGAAGTTGTGGAAATACTGGCAGTTAAAACAACTGATTAAAAACACACCGCAGTATTAACTATAAAAGTAGTCCTCATGTGCTCATAAATAAGGCGAAACGCAACACAATTTGCAAAGCATTATCTGTCCCTAATTCAAATGCACCTCACATAGCGTAGTTCTATTTAACATAAACACGTTTATTTTTGAAAACTTCCGTTATTTTAAACTCTTCTTTCTCCAATTTTTTTAAAAAATGAGATTGAAAAATTAGATAAAAAGTGTGTCTGCCTTGGCCCGAAGTATCATTTAAGGGGGTTCACCCAAGTGATGGGTTCAAAAAATCAAAAAAAAAAAAAAAATTTTTTTTTTCATAAATTGCTTCCTAACATGTCTAGAATACGGTGGTTAAGTGATTTTTTAAAATTCTAAATTGTAAAGAAGCAGGTGTTAGAAGAGCAGCTGTTCGTAGCGCTAAGATTTTCATTGTTTTAATCGGACTTGAAACTTTAAACGCGTTTTTCTCAAAAATGTGTTTTTCAAACTTTCCTTCATCATATCTCAAGAAAGGTTTGACCGAATGACTTCAAATTTATAAGGTAGGCTCAGCACATATAGGCGCACCAAATGGATTACGAGCATTCCAAAAAATTCAAAATATTTCTATTTTTTATAACAAAAGCATAGCAAAAAAAACCCATGAAATTTGAAACGTTTTTTTCAGAGGTCTACAAAAATCCAATTTTTGATATCTTCAATTGAGTATAGTTCATTCTGTGCATTTAAGCTTATAGATTAAAACGCTGTTATTTTTTATTTCAGATACGCCAATCAGCCGGAATCGTCGAGAAAGTGAGTGTCCATTTTTTCGAGGTGGGTATGTTCAGAACGCGATAACTCACTTTCTATTGGATATTTTTGGCTAAACATTTATATACATGCTCTTATAAAATACATATAAATAAATGACAAAAAAACTTAAAGTTCTTTCTTTTTACTGGTCGTCAAAAAAATTCCCCAAGAATGCTTAAAAAACAGGCCGTCACATGTGTGAACCCCCTTAAGGCTATCTTTTGGATTTGAGACGTGCCCACAAAGAACCATACCTGTTCTGAATTCGCGTTAAAATTCACTCACAAAAGGTATGCTCAACTATGGAGGGCAAAAATGAAATTCTGCGAAATTCATTGTTGTTGTACAACTTTTTAATTGAGAAATTATGAAGAAAAAATTCTGACAATTTCTGAAAAAAAGTTTATAATGCAAGAAAAAAAAAGCATCATTATCTTTTAATTTTATTAATCTGCCTTTTAAATTTTACTCCAAATTAATTATTAAAAAGCGCATTTATATTAATATTATTTTAAGTTTTCAAATATGTCCGTATATTCCACGATTAACTGGACAGAGATTAAAAAAACATGCACTCTCTGTCACATAAGAAATATATTAACCCAGATGAAAACGAGCTACTATCACGAAACTTCACGACATGTATGTAGTTTATCAGTAGATAAGCAAATGATTACAAATTCAAAAGAACAGATTGTTTTATTAAGAAAGAGAAAGGCATGAAAGAGGCCACAATTCAGTAGAGAGTAAATCCACCTCTGGCAGCTATACAAGCCTAAATATGGCGCGGCACCCAGTCACTGAGGTCACCTATGACTTCCTGCGGAAGATCGTGTCATAATCTTTGTAACTGGGCAGTTATTTCACCAGTATTTCGGGATGGATGCAGTTACCTTCCAAGCACGTCCCAGAAATACTCTATTGGAGAGAGGTCTGATGACCTGGCAGATCACGGTAGTACATCATATCCTTGAAGTCATTGTTGGAAGCGTCACGCAGTATGTGAACAAGCGTTGTCTTGCTGATAAATGACACCTGGGCGACTTGTTAGCATAGGCAAACAACTGGCGTTAAAATTTCATCCACGTAATTGCTTGCCACCAAAGTGCGTTGAAGGATGGTTAGAGGTGATCATGTGTAGAGTAATTCTCATACTGCCACACCTTGGATAATCACCGTATGTCTCTCGACAACAAATGCCGCAGCATGAGGCTTACTGTACGCCCCCTTTCAAAGTCCGACAATTGTTCGCACTGTAACCGGTCACGTCTCGGAGGCATCTCCAGTCCCAATACCGTCTATCCAAAATGATAAATTTGTTTGAATAACCCTATGGCATGAGCATTCATGTTTTTAATCTCTCCCAACTGCGCATCTCATATGCGAATAACACGCTTACCCTTGTCTCATCGGCGTCGAAATCTTAATCATTTGGCATATCTCTCTTACCAGACTACATTCTTGCCAAGTTTCGTGATAGTAACTCGATTTTTTTTTTTGGGTGCATATATATATTTTTGTGACAGAGTGAATAAAGAAGTAAAACTTCATTGTTGCACATAAAAACTTTCTGGCTTGACGGCATATGAAGCAGGGGAGTAGCTACCGCTGTATCAGCCCTATCAGTGATACGAGGCCCCAAAATGCTTAAGCGAAAAACCACAAAAAATTAAGGGGTTTCCAAAAGGGAGTCCCCAAGAAATTTTGATACAGGGCCCACTCAGGACTAGCTACGCCAGTAATATGAAGTAATAAAGCATTTTCCATGCATTCGAAATCGACTTTTATTCGGTATAACTTTTATCATTTTCCAAAAATATTTTTATTAAATTTTTTTCCTGTAATCAGAATTAATTCTCCGTTAAGGTATCCGACTATGTTCGGAACCATGATTTTTAAAAAGCGCATGAATGTATAATTTTCATGATATTTAGTGTCACTTAGATTAGAATACATGTATAAAATTCTTTTAAGGGCATTATGACAAAATAAAATTTATTTAAATATAATATTTTGGCAAAAATTAACTTAGAATAACCTTTTTTCCAAATGTTCTCCTTTTGTAAGAAATGCTTCTATTGTATTAATATTTTGCCTGTGTATTCAGCTCAGACCTCTGTACAGAGGCTCAACTATGATTTTTGAAAAATTCACATTATTTTCACAGTTACAACCATTTGAAATAATTATCGGCGTATTTTCTTAAAATTTCTCCCTTCTGTTTTCGTAAAGCATGGATAAACCGACTTCCAAGTTATGCATTTCAAAAATTCTAGTTGAGCCTCTGTTCAGAAGTCTGAGCTGAATACAGGCAAAATATTAATACAATTGAAGCATTTTTTACAAAAGGAGAACATTTGGAAAAAAGCTTATTGTAAGTTAATTTTTTGCCAAAATATTGTATTTAAATAATTTTTTTTGTCAAAAAGTCCTTATAAAACAATTTTATACATGTAGTCTAATCTAAGTGACACTAAATATCATAAATATTATCCATTTACACGCTTTTGCAAAATCACGGTTCCGAACGTAGTCGGATACCTTAAAAAAAACTTAATTCAAAACTTCCAAAAGTAAATTAGGCTTGTTTTAAAAGCGATTATTCGTTGCTTCTGGGTCTACGGATAATATGCCACAGTGGCATACACAAGGTGAGTATGGGTTTTGAACTCTCCTGCCCATCGACTCTCTAACAGATTTTTAATTTCTATGTCTTTGATCTTCCGTCTACGTGTTTTTTAAATGCTATCTTTAATTTTTAGGCATATTCACAGTATAACGCGCAACCCCCCCCCCTTTTTTTTTTTTTTGTGAAGATATCTGAAATGTACGTGCGTAATGCTCTTATGTTTTAAAGTTATTTGTTCTAGGTATTATTCCAAGCTTTTGAAAAGAAAAAAAAAGTTGTGTACTTTTAGAACTACAACCCTTCAAGTCCATGAGGAATGTTATTTCTTTTATTTCGATCTATGTAGAAGTCTAAAAAAAATTTTTTTTTCTTTGTACAGCTTTTTTATTATTTTTAAAGTTTTCCTTTTTATATCCGATATATAACGCTCACCCGTAAATTTCGAACTTATTTTTGTGTTAAAAGTGCGTATTATACGCCAGATTTTACGGTAGTCATAAAGTGATAAAAAAATTGCCTTTAAGATCTCGTGAGTACAAATTTAATGCATGGTTGCAAAATAGAAATAAAAATAAAAGTGATCATTTATTAAAATATTTTAAAACATATTTGTTGCTTTATTCGAAAATAAAAGATAAAATGTCCATTAAAAAGAGGTAGCTTTAATTGTAAATTTTGCACTCAATTAAGACTTTAAAATTTTTTATCTTGGTTTAAAAATTTAAATCAGTCAATTCTTAGCTCTAGTTTCTGTTGTTAATTCTTTTAAAATAATTTTCTGAATTAACTCAAGAAAAAATTATCAGCAAGTGCTAGTCTACAAATTTGAATACCGATTTCTTTTAAAACAAGAATAAATAACAGATAAATATGTGTTGCACATTTATAATAATAATAAAAAATTCTCCTCAACTAAATTTCAAAACTTCAAAACCAAATATATATATATAAAATTAATCTAAAGCTATTTCTATTAGCTTGATTCGCCTTAAAAAGTATGAAATAAAATAATTACGTGACTTCTCAACCACAAAATTCAAAAAATTACGGTTGCTCTTAATATCTTTGTTTCAACGTTAATTTTAAAGCAGTTCAATAAAAAGTTTTAAGAAAAGAAGAAATAGACGGTACTGTAAGGGGCAGTATAGCGCACACAGGAATTTTTCAAGGGCGGGGGGGGGTCCGGGGTTGAAAGTTCACCATTCTTGTATCATGCTATTTTTGATTTTGTCGATTTTCAGGAACAAAACACAGTAAAAAACTAATTATTGAATAAATAATCAGCATTAATTAATAAAATTAATCATTAATAACAAATATTTAATTAAATTTTACGTATTATATACTTAGAATTATAACCAATCGGAAAAAAATCAAGGGCTTTGGGGGGGGGCGGGCCCCCAGACCCCCCCCCCTTGTGTGCGCCACTGGTAAGGGGTATTAGTACAAAAAGCTTTATATTACCTATTTCTTCTCATAAAATTTTGATTTAAATTTTATATCTTAAACTGCTTTAGAAAAATAACATAAAATACAAGGATATTAAGAGCAACTGCGATTTTTTGAGTATTGTGGTCAAGAAGTCATGTAATTATTTTATTACATACTGTTTAATGCGAATCAAGCTAATAGAAAAATAACCTCAAAATTAAAATATATATATATGTATATTAGAAAATAAGCCCCTCTCCCATAAGAGAAGTTTGTGCACGCCATTTTTCCTGCGAATCGATAACTTACTTCCGAGAAAGGTCAATGAACTAGTTTGCGAAAGCAAATATATATATTTTTAGAAACTTGCCATAAAATCTTATAATGGGACTCCTTGCTCTTCTTCAAGTGGAAAATTTTTCTAAATTTAGGAAAGGGCAAATATCATCAAGATCACATAAAATTAAATTTCGTTTTCGAAGTGTTCGCAATAAAATCTCGGGGAAAGTGCTCACTCCAAATGAGATAAGAATTATACGACGAAAGTAATCATGAATGGAATACGAAAAAATCGAACACTGCAATTGAAATTTATATTTTCGGTAGTGAAGGGGCAAAAAAATTGATCTTTAAAATAGAAGATAGGCTTATTTAAGAAATTGAAGCGATATATATAAAGAATAGATGCGATTTTCTTCTAAGTGTAAATTTCGATCTATATTACACGACAAAAAGACAAATTTATTTATAATGTCTCCCGTAAAGTTCTTAAAGGTATCCGATTACGTTCGGAACCGTGATTTTAAAAGAGCGCATAAATGGATAATTTTCATGATATTTAGTGTCACTTAGATTGGAATACATTTATAAAATGGTTTTAAGGATATTATGACGAAAAAAATTATATTTAAATACAATATTTTGGCAAAAAATTAACTTAGAATAATCTTTCAAAATGTTCTTCTCTTATAAAAAAATGCTTCTAAAATAATAATATTTCGCGCGCGCGCGCTTATATAAAGTAAAGACTTCTTTAGAGAGTCCAAACTATTTTTTTTTTTTTTTTGAAAAATTCATATTTTTTTTCTGAGTTACCACCAATTGAAATACCGTAGAATCCGGCGTATAACGCGCACTTTGAACACAAAAAATAAGATGGAAATTTAAGGGTGCGCGTTATACGCTGAGTATAAAAATTATAGCTTTAAAAATAAAAAAGAGATGAGTATAAAAAATATTTACTTCGACATGTATCTAAATACTGTTTATTTAAAAGAAATGACTTGCCATATGAGAT
This sequence comes from Trichonephila inaurata madagascariensis, assembly GCA_019973955.1. Lineage (NCBI taxonomy): Eukaryota > Metazoa > Arthropoda > Arachnida > Araneae > Nephilidae > Trichonephila > Trichonephila inaurata. Next base: position 706,879 of record BMAV01004379.1, on the reverse strand, counting down.
AAAAAAAAAGACTTGTACTTCTAAAAATAAACTATTTTTTCAAAAGTTTGGGATAATACCTCGAATAAAAATGACTTCAAAATATAAGAGCATGCATAATAATATTTCAGATTTCTTCCTAAAAAAGGGGTTGCGCGCGTTATACGGAGAATATACTTAAAAATTAAAAAAATGCATCTTGAAAGTATGGGTGCGCGTTATACGCCGGATTTTACGAAAATTATCGGCGTTTTTTTTCTTAAAATTGCTCCCCTCTGTTGTCGTAAAACATGGATAAACCTACTTCTAAGTTATATATTTCAAAAATTCTAGTTCAGCCTCTGTACAGAGGTCTGAGCTATATACAGGCAAAATATTATTATAATAGAAGCATTTTTCACAAAAGGAGAATACTTTGAAAATGGGTCATTCTATGTTCATTTTTTGTCAAAATATTGTACTTGAATAATTTTTTATTGTAATACTATTCTTAAAATAATTTTATATACATTTTCTAATTTAATTGACACTAAATATAAATATCATCCATTTATATACGCTTTTGCAAAATCACGGATCCAAACGTAGTCGGATATCTTAATAAATATAGAACACTATATGAAATATGCGTTGCATCGATAAAATCCACGAAATATGAGCTTACATGAATTTTATTTGTTTCTACGTAAAATAATTGTTCCATTTAGTAATGGAAAAAAACTTTTCATCCCCATTGTAAGAATTCAGGCGTGTAGCGTTACTATCTTTCCACAACGTAAACATTCATATCAGATCTCAAAGAGGAAGAAAAATTATCAACAGACAGCATTGTTAAATGAAAACATGGATAAGATTATTTACGTATGGAATTCAAGCATGTAGTAAGAAGTTTGAGTGGAATAGAGAAATCAGACTTCGAAAGTCTTGTTCTTTATGGAGGTTAGAAAACAATTCTCATCATAAGTTTAATTGTTAAAGAATTTTATTTAATGTTTTCTGATACTTGCATTTATTAGCACTGATTATATCAACAGTTTTATGTGTCATTCTCCTTACATATTGTAATTTATCTTATCGTCATAACGCAGGTAAGTGCAGACGATTTTCATACCAAGTTGAATTTTAACACTGCATTCTTGATTTTATTTTTGTATCGTAAAGAATTTAAATCTTTTTAGAATCTGTTTATGCATATATTGCATTATTTTCTTTTATAAGTAAAAAATTAAGATGCACATTTACATAAAATGAATTTAAAGTTGTTTTTTTTCTCCCTGCAGATAAACAATATTTCTCTCGAATAGGGAAAAATAGTTAATGTAGCCTTGTTTATACATACGTATTAAAATCTAATATTTTTTAAAAATAAAAGGAGAGTAAATTTGAATATGTAACAAATGTAAAGTTATATCAAATTTTAATACTTCACTTCTTCTTAAGTTAAAATATTTTAAATTGAGAAGGGAATAAAGTTTTAAAAATATTTCTGAACATAATAACGAACGTTTTATGCATATTTTTTCCTTACATCCGCAAAATAAAAATTATTTTGTGTATTTGTATTAACGAATATAAGAATCAATAGTTATATTCTTAAAGTACATTCGGGAAGGGGGGCTTACTTCTTCTAACTAAGCACACACACAAAACTATATTTTAATAAAATCGAAATCTTTTATTAAATCGAAATAAAATATATTAACTTTACTAACATAAAACATGATATCTTAAATAGTTATTATCATTTTGAAACATATATTATATTTTAATGATTGTATTAATACATTTCATAATGCAACAAAACTTTAATTGTGGCTTAACATTTTAAAATAACATATTAGATCTTCAAGCGCAAATAAAATTTTTATTTTTGAAAATGTTTTTATGACTTGCAATCAAGATGCTTAATGAAAATGTTTATGAAGTTTTGATAGAGAAACTTTTCCAAAAAAAAAAAAAAAAAAAAAAAAAATGCATTTATTTTTACATAGGCATTTGAGAAGTTTTTAAAACTGTAAGAAATCTCAATAAGTTTACCTTTTTTATTAGTTGATTTTTGTCGGAAATTAAATTGAAGTATATTGCCTGACAAAGAAAATGCCATGCCATTAAAAAATCAATAGATGGTAAGATGAAAATTAACAGATAGATACAGGATGTATGTAAATTTAGTTATTCGAATTTCAGACGAATAATACAATACAGCTATTGAACATTTAGGGTAGTCAGCAGGATCATATCTTCCAACGATACAAGCAGCAACCATTCGGGTGTAGAAGAGAAAAGTGTGCAAAAAATGTCTTGAGGGACGGACGGACATATACTTTAAACCACACTCCACAGTTCGTCTTCCGATTAAGGTTAGTGAAGCTTAAACAAACGACGGCCATTCGTATCTCACTCATGCTCTATGGGTGAGTGATCTGATAATGTAACTGGCTGATGGTGCATGCGAGTACCTTGCACTGCTAATGATTCCTGGCAACCGAGTGGTCATGGTCGTGAACTCGGGGCCGAAGTTGTCGAATTACGTGTTTAAGTCCTGGTGCCACTGAGGACCTGTCATGTCGAGAGGCTGATGCACTTTAAAAAGGTCGAGACTCAAAATCTTAGCGTTGGCTAGGTGTGGAAGTTCGGAGAATGAAGTTTCAGCTCAGGTGTCTCGAGGTCCATCGCCACAAACCCCAGAGAAGTTTCAAAGTGTGTGATGTTAATAAACACTCACTCTTTCTCTGTAAATGTTTGCTGTGTGTGATCGGGCATTTTGCAGCCGTTGAAAGTAAATAAATGCAGTAAGGTGCATTACTTCACTTTTGTATCATTTTGACGTCATTGTGCCTTTGATACAAACTATAAGGAAATTAATATCTATGACGATGGTACCCTAAACAAGAATAATGCGTTTCGAACAGTATAGCGCTCAATAAATGCAACCGAACTAGACTTTATATCTCCCCCCATTGCTTCTACACTCTTATTCGGTGATTGTCACTGACTAAATAGAAGCGAAACACGTGGTTGAACACAATAGTGTACCATTCGTCTAAGAGGCTTTAGTCTACCAGCAGTGGCGCACACAAGGGAGAGGGGTCCGGACTCCCCCCAAAGCCCTTGATTTTTTCCCGACTGATTATAATGCTAAGTATATAGTACATAAAATTTAATTAGTATTTGTTATTAATGATTAATTTTATTAATTAATGCTAATTATTTATTCAATAATTAGGTTTTTACTGTGTTTTGTTCCCGAAAATCGACAAAATC
>BMAV01004379.1:682022-702314 GCA_019973955.1 Trichonephila inaurata madagascariensis | reverse complement strand
TAAATTTTAGGTACTTTATCATTAGTATAGGAGACTCCCATGAATATAGCGAACTTTCGGCCCCCCCCCCCTTGAAAAATTCCTGTGTGCGCTACTGTCTACCAGCATTATATCTATTGCTTCGGTGCCCGTCCATCAATGAAATACGTGTAAAAGCGGCACGACAGATGTTGAAATATTTAAATATCTTGCAAAATGTTGACATTTGAGAACTGTTGGACAACCACTACATCAGGGGTGTCTAACACGCGGCCCGCTGGCTTCATGTGGCCCGCCAGTACGTAAACTGCGGCCCGCCGACTCTATTTAAAAAATTTTTAAACATTATGTTTTTAAAGTTTTTTCATTTCGAAATTTATTTGAGGAGAAATTTATTTATATATATACATACTAGCTGGTATACCCGATCTTCGCACGGGTGAATTTAAAAATTAAACAATACAGACAGAAGGATAAAGAAGTTTTTAATGAGTTAATTTTACGTGAATTGTAAATTAAACAAAAAAAAAAAAAAATAAGTTTTTTGTTAATTTTAGCTGAACAAAAAACCATGTTCGCTAAATTTTAAGTCTTTAGATATATTAGCTGAATTTTTATTATTATTTATGACGCCCCGTAATTTTCTTGTGGGTCGATTTTTTAAACTCCTACCTGCTCATCAAAAGTAACACATTGTAACAAATTTTGTGTAATAAACGCTTAAAATAGTGTAAATAATTTGTATCTGGATGTGTAACACGTTAATATTACTTTCTGATGCATTTATTTTATGTTAAATAGCTGTTATATACCCGCGACTTCGTAAACGTGGAATTTAACAAAAAAGTGTTTATTCACTTCGCACGGTTAACGAAAACTTAATAATTATGTATTCTACGTAAAGAAATACCTATGCTATAAGTATAATGTCATTCTTCTACTTTGTGAATCTATGTGTTTCTTTTTTATTTTATTTTTTTTTCTTTCGTTTTTTGTTGAGCAAGGGGGGAAAGGGACGCATGACCTTTGACACTGTCAATGGGGTGAGGACTAAAATCGTTAGGATCAAAATAGGTCTAAGTAGCAGTAGGGTGAAACGTGAACACAATGGAAGCCGCAAGGAAGGGGGTGAAAGGGATGCATGACCTTTGACAATGCAGTTAAGGACTGTAAAATCATTAGGATCAAAGGACATGAACGGGAAATGTTGCGAGTGGCAGCAATCTATTCAAACAGAAAAGTTTGATATAACTGCTAGAAATCGTTGAGACACAAGGCTCGAGAAATAAAATAGTCTCTATTGAATAAAAATAGTCCCTATTTAATAAAAATAATCCCTATTGAAATAAATAATCCCTATTTGAAACGGATATTGCTCACTATTTTATTGATTTTAATTTTATTTTCTCGGAACCCTAGTTTTTTTTTCTAAAATAAAAGTAGCCAACGTTACTCCTTATAACATTAGCCAGTGAAAGTTCCGTCAAAATTGGTCCAGCCATTTCAGAAATTAGCCGGAACAAACAGACAGACATATCGACAGACAAAAATTTTAAAAACTGATTTTTTCATATAAGTACCGTATATACTTTTAAATGTATTTAGTAAAAAGCTGTTAATTTCAAATTACAAACAGACACTTCATTTTATATATATATATATATATATATATATATATATATAAATCTACAATGTATTTGCTTGTTACCTGCTCTTGTTTTAAAATAAATCCCTTTTTGATAATAGAAATGTCCTTTAAATTAAAATAGATTTTTATTTTATCAAACAGTTACATTTGATTTTACTATAATAAATTACTTTTTTAATAAATTCCGGATTGCATTATGCATATCCTTTAGTGTGGATGGTACATGATTCTGTGTGTGTGTGTGTGACTTTCATTTCTCCTCCTCCTTCTGTGTTTGGAATGCCCTCAAAAAGCAAAAGGCAGTTCAGAGATGTTTTTAAAGCTTAAAAATATATTCAGTATGGTTAAGATAAAGGGCAATGTATACTTAATCGTTTGCGAATAACAGCACAATCAAATTTTAATAATGAGTAATGAAAGATCAATTCAAAAGAAACACCTTAATTTTCAGGAAAATGGCAACTGTAATATTTTAAACATTATTTGATCATTGCATTGTTATATTATATAAACATTATTATATTATCTATGTCTGTATACATGAAAATAATGAAAACAATAATAATAATTCTTTCTGTATTAAATGTTCACTCCAATAAATGTTTTTTGTTTCCTAATCTGATATAAAGGTACATAATTTTATGTGCGGCCCGCGAGAGATTATAATGTTTTTCCAAAGTGGTCCACAAGGTCATTTGGGTTGAATATCCCTGCACTACATGCTTTTTGATGCTTCCCACCAAATTTTCTAACTGTCGATTTTCGGGAACAAAACACAATAAAAAACTAATTATTGAATAAATAATTAGCATTAATTAATAAAATTAGTCATTAATAACAAATACTTAATTAAATTTTTCATACTATATACTTAGAATTATAATCAATCGGAAAAAAAATCAAGGCCTTTGGGGGAGGGGGTCCGGACCCCCAGGACCCTTCCCTTGTGTGCGCCACTGAGTACCCCTAGTACGAGATTTATTTCTTACCTCACACCATTATCTCCACATTCTTTGAAGAATCGATGCATGTGGGCCTGTTTGAGCTGCGATACGATGAAAAAATCAACGAACTATTCGGGGGCTTGAAACCAAACCCTTCGTGAACACGTTCGGTTAGAAAAATCGAATGCGTTGCTGTTAGCTACACATGTCTTTGGAAACGATGAGTTTCTTTACTGACAGAGGGTAACAGTTGGTGACTCATATGCCATTTCGTTCCCTTTTATTTTGCTAACTAATCGCATCACAATCTTCCATTTCGGGGAACATGTGATTAAATGTTTTATCTGTGCATTCGTTGCAATTTGTGTAGTTATCTTTTATATGCTTCATTTTTTTCTGGAAAGCAAGTTTAAAGTGAGAACGATCGTTATATACCATTAACTTTTGCTGACTGTTAAAACTAAAATATGTACTTATAAAGAATTTTGGAGATTAGAGCTTAGCGTGGTCAATTATTTACTGCCATAAAATTATTTCTTTGACTAAAACGAATTTAATAATCATATAGCTTCATCTCTTATTAGAGAAGTATCTGTCTAGAGTCGTTAACAGGCAATCAGTTCAATCTCATCAGATAAAAAGAAAACACTGTCCTTTTTAATTTATTACTGGCTACACACCCAAACATTTTGAACTTGTTTCATGGGTAAAAAATAAATATCGGATTGTGCATAAGATAAGATACAATAGATATACTCATCCTCGAAATCACCTTAAAGTTTTTCTCAAAATTGATCCTAGTTGCAATATCACCTTTAAAGAGTTACTGGAGAAAGCTATATCAAACAGTTCAACATTCAGGTTTTTTATTCAGAAGATGAAATATTTTGACATTAACTAACCTATTGGTACTTGATGGTTTTGGTATGGGATAATAGCCTTTGTTGCTCTAAATCCCTAATAAAGATATTGTTACGAATTTAGAGTAAATAATGTAAATAATTTGTATTTGAGTGTTTAATGCATTTATATTACTCTATGTTATGTTTATTTCATGTTAAAATTGTACCATTCACAAGTAATGCCGCCTCTTACGTTATAATAGCGATCCAATGAGAACTTGGCGAAATCTTGGCGGTAGAGCCAAGTTGGCATCATTTTGGCGACCAAGTTGGCGGTCAATTTGGCGACCATTTTGGCGTTATTGGCAACCTGGAAGTTTCTGTCGCGCCTATAAATAAGATACTCGCCGGAACGGCGAGGAGTCTGGATTAAACCAGCGAGTAGTGAGGATTTTTTTGACTAGCGATTAGCTCGGCTGTGCTTGTGAATAATCTTTTACATACGTGTATTTTTAAACACTGGTTATTGTGTTTGATTGCTGTAGAAGGTGTGAAGACCTTCGGAGATTTATTTTGTGAATATTGCTGCTGAATCCTGTATTTAAAGGATTGGATTTTTGTTAATAAATTCGCATCGCTTTTAAAGAACTGTTTATTTTCTTTGTGATTGTTTTGCGTAAAATCCCCGAACCCTCGTATCTACGTAACAATATTAACTGTAAACTGTATCGGATTGCATTTTTGTTTTATCCACGGCTCTTTGATTGTTTAATTGTTTCACTTACAAAAGGATAATTTTGTCTCAAAAATTTACCGATTCCTGGTTTAACCGTTTGAAATAGTAATCTTCAATATTTATTCAAAATTATTGAACTATAGAAAAGGGAAAAAAACACACTTTATGGAAACGATTTTGATAGTTAATTTTTATCACTAAAAACCATATTTTCTGTGAAAATTTGCTTTTATCTGATAGCCATGATTCTTGACGATAGCTCTAGCTAGAATTTTTCATGAAAATGAACTTTTTCTTACTACTGTCATGAAATCTTTACTCTATTCCCAAGTCGCTAAAAATGAAACCAACGTGGCTGTATCTGTAATTCTTTAAATAATTAGTTTCAATCAATTAATTTTAATTAATTATAATTAAATTATCTTATTTTTACCTAAAACAATAGTGTATAGAAAATTTCAGCTCAAATGAGCGCTTTAAAATGTGCGAAAAAAACCTTTTTCAAATTTTGACACAAGTCGCCAAAAGGGTCACAAAGTCGACAAAAATGATGCCAACGTGGCTGTATTTGCAATTCTTTAAATAATTAGTTTTAATCAATTAATTTTTATTAATTATAATTAAATTACTATATTGTCATCCAAAATAATCATGTATATAAAATTTCAGTTCAATTGAGCGCTTTAAAATGTATTTTATTAACGATTGAAAATTCCCCAAAGATAAATAAATAAATATATAGAGGGTGTGAGCTAATAGTAGGAATTGAAAAAGGAGACAAACTTTATGTTTAAAAGTCTTTTTAAACTTTATAAATCTTTATGAAGGGTTTAATTACAGTTCCGGTGGTGTAACAATTTGAAGTGTTTAGGGTGCCAGGGAAGTTAAAAACGGTCCTGTACCGAATTCAAATTAGTAGAATAGTCTATATTTGAGGGGAAAAGCAAAAGTTACGTATGCATGTATCTGATGTTTGAACACGCAAAGATTTGGCTAAGAAAATCTCACGGTATGAAATAGAATAGTTTTCAGTAATAAGTCGAAATGTGCTCCGATGACTAGCTAAGATATGTTAGCAGACATCTACACCAGCAATAAAATACTCGCCTAACTATCATTCTCGACGCAGCTAAGCAGCTAGGAGTTAAATTACAGCATGCCACTTCATTTGATAGCTGAATCCCTTTGATTGTCATTAAGGGCCACCCAAGTAGGAAGGTGGTACGTTGATGAGACTCTCCACTCCACAGTTTTGCCCTTCTTTTCACGGACCCTGGGCTTGTATTCCAGTAGGATAATGCTCATCCATACACTGTACGTCTTTTTCCTTCTTATCTTCGTATTTTTCTAACACTTCCCTGGACTCCGCGATCGCCAGATCTCTTCCCATTACAGCATGTTTAGGCTCTGATGAGCAGGCATATCTGGCCATCCCTGGATCTTGCCAATTAGAATGTGTATTGTAAGTGATTTAGAGCTCCCAGCACCGCAACAATTCTGAGGTCCGTCGTCAGTAGCCCTTGTATAATTTCAGAGTGCAATGCTAATAAGAATTAAATCAAAAGCCAACAAACTCTACGAATAAAGACCCACTGGATAATGGTTTGCATCAGAGCCAAAGATGGGCCAATACATCACTGATTTTTTCCCCTCTCTTGTAGCTGTGTGTGTGTTTACTGAACAAAGTATTCATTTCCTATAGAAATGTTGGTGTTTTATTTTCAATATATGTACACCACATCTACTGATTTCAGTCTCATTCGAATAATGTTGTATCACTTTAATGTTATAGAGTCTATTTTTTTCTGGTAGAAAAATTAAAAATTACATAGTACAGACCTAAACGAGTACTTATTCGCAAAGTGAGAGAAAATATGGTGTTGATAGGTAAAGTACAATAGATGGGACATTGGGAAATTCTGCTTACTTAACGATTAATAAAAACCGAATTATATAATCCTTTTTACCATGTTTTTATTAATTCGCTTTCTTGTTTTTTCCGGTGGAATTTTGTAATTAATTTTAAACTAGTTTCCCGATGAGCTAGAGACTAGAAATTTGGACCACAGCTCAGAAGTGGATGACAATGCATGAAAAAGTAAAAAAAAGTTCTAGTCTTGAACCCGGACCCCCAAAGAGACTCTTATGTCTGTCCGGGTGGAATTTTGTAATTGATTTTAAACTAACTTCCCAATCAGCTAGAAATTTGGACCATAGCTCAGAAGTGGATGACAATGCATGAAAATGTGAAAAAAGAAGAAAAAAAGGAAAAGGAGGAGAGAAAAATGAAGAAAACGGAAAGGACGAAAACAAAAATTATGCTTTTTAGTCCGTTATAAAAACATGGTACTTTAAAAAAAAATTTTTTTTTTAATAATATACCGTAAAATCTGGCGTATAACGCGCACCTATACTTTCAAGTTGTATTTTTTAATTTTTATATGTACACTCACTTCCAAAAGTTAAGCACGGAGTGGAAAATGCTAATTTCCGGAAGCCAATCAGAATTGAAGAGGATGCAATTCGCTGCAGAGGCAGATGGAAGTATGCAAATATGTTAGGTAACAGCCAATCGTACTTTCATGTCAAGAAATATGCAAAAAGGACAGTCTTATAAGAAGCCAGCTTTATGAAGGGTTACAGAAGTTGATTGTAAGTGCTGATAGAAGGTTTTTAAAACTTTCGTACAATTTGTTTTCAAGACATACGTGTTTCTATGACTTCCAGAAAACGAATGGAAGATTCTGAGTGCTGGCGTGCTGTGGGGCACATTGAAGCAGGACAGTCGATCACAGATGTTGCTCTTTTCTTCGGCGTTCATCATTTTGTAATTTCACGTTTATGGAAACAATTCCAAACCCCACAGACAGTTGTCCGAAGGCCCGTAGGTGGTCGCCCAAGGGTTACAACCCCCGCGGAAGATCGATATATTGCTATTGTAGCCAAGCGGAATCGCAGAGCGACATCCACACGTGTGAGATCTATGGTTACAGTGTACATTGGTAAGGCTATATCTGCAGCTACTGTACGCCGAAAATTACATATGAATAGACTGTATGCCCGGGTACCTCGAGTTTGTGTTCATCTATACGTCCAATCAAGAGAGGCACGATTAAAGTGGTGCCGGGAACTTGGCAATTGGACTGTGTCTGACTGGGGCAATGTCATGTTTACTGATGAGTCAAGATTTGCTCTGGAGCCAGATGACAAGTGTATAAGGATATGGTGTAAACAAGGAACACGCAATCAGCCCCAAAACATCACCGAACATCCCGCATTCAGAGGCGGAAGCATTATGGTGTGGGCAGGAATTTCATTAGGATACCGCACCGACCTGCACATCTTTAAACGGGGTTCTGTGACGGCTGTCCGGTATCGAGATGAAGTCCTAGAATCCATTGTGAGATTGTACGCTGAAGCAGTTGGCCCTACTTTTGTTTTAATGGACGATAACGCACGTCCCCATAGAGCTGACATCGTCGATGACTACCTGGAGAGTGAAGGGATTGCGCGTATGGCGTGACCAGCATATTCGCCCGATCTTAATCCCATTGAAAATCTTTGGGATGCTCTCGGCCGTGTTGTATCTTCACGTTTCCCACCTCCAGCCACTCTTATTGAGCTGGAAACTGCTCTTCAAGAAGAATGGCGATTGCTTAATTCTGCGGTGGTTGACCACCTAATTGAAAGCATGGTCAGAAGGTGTAAGCTTTACATACAGATGAGGGGGATCACATACCCTATTAAAGTCCTTTTTTTCATTTTATGCTGTTTATTTTCACTTTATACATAATTTTGCTTAAGTCTCCAGTATGATATTATCTGATAACTTACAAAAATTTAATATTGTTTTCATTTCTGTATATAATTATTGATTTTGTTTTATGTATAAATATATGTGCTATTTTACTGCCAAATTTTGTATCAATCAAAGCAGTATTTGTTAATTTTTTTTCATTTTACATCTTCGTGCTTAACTTTTGGAAGTGAGTGCATATTCGCCGTATAACGCGCACCCCTTTTTTTACGAAACAATTTGAAATGTACGTGTGCAGTTTTCTTATGTTTTGAAGTCATTATTTATTGGATGAATCATTCTAGACTCTCTTGTGAAAAAATAGTTATACTTCTAGAATTATACAACCCTTAAGCGAAAGAAGGGAGTGGGGGGGGGGGGACCGAATTAGCGGCATGGCTGAATTTTTCCCAAGCGTTTCTATAAACATTGATTCATTTTTTCCCTTTCATGTGATGTACGAGGTGGACGATTAATTTAGAAATAAATTATAACAAGCCTGAGACTTATTACGCTCGCTCTGTCTGTAGTAGTATATTCAATACTATGAATAATATTGAATACGCTTCAAACAGCGAGCAGTAAAGATGGGTTCTGGTAAACGAAGCAAAACACAGTGCCGGTTTCAAGATCTAAGTGATTCAATTTGCATAAGAAAATGGAAATCGTGCTTCAGCAAGGATGTTTGATATTGGCGAAAGCTCCATAAGGGAGTTGAAAAAAAAATGAAATGACAATAATTAATATGCCAAAGAAGAAATGAGCTTTACGTAAAGGAGTAACGAAATGGCCTATTCTAGAAGAAAGTGTTGCGAACTGGGTCCTAGAAAATCACCTGAATGTATTCATTGTAACAAGAAACAGTGTACGTTTATTCGCCTTAAAATGGTCAAAAAAGAATGCCTTTACATGTTACCCAACAATGAAAGTTCATAAGGTATGTTATTTCTTTTAAATAAACAGTATTTCGATATATAAGTCTAAATTTTTTTTTAATACTCATTTTTTTAAAGCTCTCATTTTTATACTCGGCGTATAACGCGCACCCCTAAATTTCGATCTTACTTTTTGTGTTAAAAGTGCGCCTTATACGCCGGATTTTACTGTACTTGTTTTACATAGATACCAAATTTACTGAGGCTGAATTTGACATGTGCTGAAGATGGATGCTTTAATGATGATAGAAATTTACTAACTAGATTAAATTTGTTTAGAAAAGAAATAAATTTCTACTAAAAATAATACTAAACTAAATTATTTAAGCATAAGAACTATGAAAAACGATCAAATATATATATATATATATTTTGAATGGATTAGAGAATTAAATAGCTCAAATCGCATTTGAAAAATTTATACCTTAAAATTTTAAGTTTGGAATATTTTTCAAAAATATATAAATCTCTGTTAAAATAAAATAAAAAAAATATGTTTAATAAAAATTCATTTTGGTACTTACGTATTATCGCAACCCTATTGGCGACGTTATATGAAACAAAGCACATGGTTGCCTTTTTGGCGCGTACGACACATACGAAATCGGGGTTACCAACTTGGCGAGTTATCTTGAACGTTGGCATTGGTACGCGATGAGTACCTTAATTACTTTTAATTAAAATTTGAGTTGACAGAAAAAATTAGTTATTGCGTTTTTTTTATTTATTATAACAGCTTGTTAATTAACAATCGTACTCCAGTCTTACTATTTGTAACTGTTGTAATAACGTAAGTTTGTATAAATTCAAATTGCATTTATGTGTTGATATCTGTTTTTAAAAAATACGTATTTGATAACAATGGCAAATATGCTATATATTTGATAGTAAATCGTCTACTGTAAAAACATGAAACAAAGGGTGAAGGAGAAAGGCTGTATTTGTTAATTCAAAACAAACAAACATGGAGCCTAGTTTTAGCTGAATTGTAAATTTCTTTTACACAGCACCACAGCAAAGATATCAGAGCAATATTTTACCTTCGGATTTCATGCCTCATACAACTGTATGAAAGAAAAATGGAAACTCTATAACGGGAAAATCATTTTCCACACATGACTTTACATATAAAGCACAATGTATCTCACTTCAGGGTAATTAGGCGTTTAGAAGAAGAATATTTCTTAAAACTTTTATATTAGAGAAACATTTTCAATTTTTGATCTCTAGGTACTCTTGAACGCATACCTAGTATTTTTTGTTGCTAAAATGCACGGGGGAGAAAAATCATACCCATAAAAAAGGCGTAAAAAAACAACGATTAATTAAGTAACCAAGGTCTTAAAAAGGGTAAATTTTCCATTAAAAAGTGGATATTATTATTATTGATTTTTATTAGTTTTTTTGTATCATATTAAAATACTAGACAAGTAGAAAAAAGGGTAGAAATTGCGCAATTTTTTTGTTCTTTTTGATGTATTGGGGGCATCATGTGCTTAATTAATATATTATAAAATAATTTTGTCCTGTTTTCATTTCTATTATGCTCAATTGAAAAATATACATATTTGCCTTAATATATTAGTCTTTACACACATGAGACGAAATATCACAAACTTAACAGAACAAAAAATTTTCAGATATTTAATTATCATGGAAGTATCAAAGTGTTTAGCAAGAATTTTTTTTATATTTTAGAATTTGTAAATAATAGTACAGGCTACACAATATTTATGGCTCTTATACTTCCAAACACAAGTGATATAGTTATGGTAAGATCGCTTTTGTGGCTTCTAAAAAATATTCTTAAAAACGTGCGTTGCTTCAAAAAAGAAAAAAAAAGGGGGGTGGGAACACCTAAATATTTCCCCTCCCATTTGGAAAAAAAAGGAACTTAAACTATGACCAGATTGTTCATTATAATGACAAATTATTTAAGGAGCTAATTAAATATTATTTTATTTAAGTAAATAAAAAAGCAATGGATTATTTATACAAGTACAGTAGGAATTAATATTAAAAGTTTTATATTTATACTTCTACTCTCTTACATTTAGTTTTTTAATGAAAAAAAAATGAAAGAAAAATACCTGCTCTCCTGAGGATTTGCATTATAATGTGCATTTTCAAATAAACTGTTCCACACATCTTGGTGGCCAACTGCATTATAAAAAAATGTTTTGGTTTAATTTATTTTCTGTTACATTTTAGTTTATTTTTTGGTGTTTAATTAATAAATAATTAGATAAAACTAATGTACAAGTGGTAGAATCTTGGATCTACTGGAAATACATAAAGGGATTTGTTGCGATGCCTAGCTTTTTCATCAAATTAAATGAAATAATACTTAAAATAACATAAACGATTCAAATTTCAGAACTGAAAATGCAAAATATTTTAACCTTGCTGCCAAATTTGAATGCTGCCAGTGATGAGCACAATTCACTTTTCTCCCAATATTTACAGGCTGTCCCCAAAAATAAATTTCAGTATTTTTTAATACTTCCCTCTCCTCCGAAATTATTTTTTGGAATTGTTTTCTATTTTAGCAAACGAGTTTCTGCTTTTATAGATGTTGTATTTTTATACTCTAACTTTACCTCTTATATTTAAACTAAAATTATTAAAATAACTTATTCATATAGTTAATATTTCACAAGTTCACTTATGATAATAAGTCACAATTAAAATTAGTTCCCCCTCCCCTTCTACTAAAATTTCGATACGATAAAGTTTCGATAAAGCTTACGATGGAAGAAGAACACCGAAATTATTTCTTCCCACCTACGTTGGGGTTCCCTTACTGCTTTCGCCCTGCAAAGATTGATCAAGTGCGGCTGTCTGACGTCATACTGTGCATGTTCTGTAAACCGTGACAGAAACGTGTTTGTAGCAACTGGATGACTAATCCGGCAGACGAATTGTCATCCATCGACGTTCCTTACTAGTAAGAAAATCTCTTTAGACTCACACACACCCAGTCAGCCCGAAATGGAAGAAATAAAAGATTCATTTAGCAGCAAAGAAGAACCTAACTTCTCTTACGATTTGCCTAAAAACGATTCTCCTTTAATGGACATGGGAGATTTTGAAACTTTAGATAGTTCTTTGAATGCATCTAGTGGATTTGGCGGAGATCGAATTCCCGAAAAAGATGTATTTGACGAATCTTTCGAAACTTTGCAATCTGGATTGACATCTACAACGCGCCCTCTTGTAACGAGTAGCGAAGAAGAAATAGTAGAAACCGGTAAAGGAGTTTCCCCATCAATACCTAGTGCTAATTTACTCGATTATGTAAATGTCGAGCAGAGTTCGTCATTGATAGATATTAGTGCCGATACTCGAGTGGAAGATTCTTTCCGCGATCCGGTTCCCGAGCCACAACAACGCAGCGACGGCGACCAGTTATTGATCGAGGACGACAGTAGTCTACGCGCTGACGAATCCGAGCACTCAATAAGTGCAACTGAAAGCAAGAGCTTTTCGCCTGTATCATTTAACAAAGTACACGATTCGGAGTTGGTAGAGACATTGCCAAAAATTAAAGATCCGAAAATAGACTCAAAAACGAAAGCCGAGTCAGATAATTACGAGTCGGGGTATCCTGCGTATGAAACAGCTGCGCAACCTGTAAAAAGCGAGGTCGCCATGGAGGCTGAAAAGGTTGGAAATGCCACCGAGAATAAAGATGAATGTGAATGTCCATTTTCTGCAGGTTAGTACTATTATAGTGACTAATTTAGTATGCTTTTTCTATCAAATGCTTTATAGTAGTAGAAAATGTGATATAAAATATCAATAGATTACTTTTGATAACGACTAGTTATATTACATTTAACACACAATCAAACCTGTATCCTTTCATTAATTTTTTTGATTTTGCTTATATTATTGCTGCTAACTTTTTAAAAGTGTACAGACCTGATTAATGGTGTGCTTTTTATAAAGAGTTGCTGTAATTTATATAATTATGTATATTTTATGATTCTGCTAATGCAAATATCACCATGATTGTTTACCCTAGAGTCTGCAGCGAGTCTACGTGTTCATGCTTTATTTATATCATTGTAAATATTGTATGCAATGAGTATTTGCTTTAACAAAAATGCATTAAATTATGTAGTCTAATCTTTAAAAAGCTTCTTTTAACGTAATGGCGAGTTAACTATGTATATATATAAAGCTAATACTTATTCATGAATTTAAAATACATTGCTTGCTAATTAAACAATTAAGTTAATTAATCAATTATTTCAGGTGCATGGTTTAATCCTGATAAACTGCATCCTGTTGGTAAGATTCTTGTTACATTATTATTTTTGAATTCATATTTTAATTTTCATCATTGTAAAGTAAATGTAATGCATCATTTTTCTGTATTGAAGATGCATATTTTTTTTTGAAAATTGATTATTTATTAGTTGAAATTTAAATTTTTTTCTATAAAAAAAACTATCAATTTTATAAATTTAATTTGTCTTAATTCCTTATTTTGTTTATAAAATCAATACCAGTATAAATGTGAATTTTAAGTACTATCTTAATTTAAATATTTTTTCCAATTCAATGTTTTCTTGTCAATTTGTTATATTTTCACTATATAAACTAACATTTGATGTTGCATAAATATTTATTTTGATCTTCTATTGTTTCTAAAAAATCCATTAATTTTCCTGTAATAAACAAATTTTATTCACATAATTCTCCCTTATTAATTTTTCTTCGTCAACAAATGTTTAAAAACTAAATTCCCATCTTAATTACATCTATATTTATAAATACATATTCTTTCATTATCCGTACCCCTAAAGTAATATTTTCTAATTGTGAATATTTAAGTAGTATATAGAGCACCTAGCCATATTTTCATCCTTAGGTGTTGCATGTAAGTGTTGCACAATTTCGGAATTATTTTACTATATAACATGCATGCGTTTGCTTTAATATTGATCCATTTATTCTAACCTATTACCAACCTGATTATAGAAATTGATTTTGCTCAATTAATTTGTTTCAAAGTGTTTAAAATTCATTTAATCCAAAAATTTCAGTTTGTTTTTTAATATGCGAGTGAATTTTTATTTCTAGTATGCTTATTGTAAAAAGAAATGTTAATTTATTCAATAAACAAGAATGTTTAAGGTGTAATTATACCAGCTTCTTATGAATAGCATGTACAAGTAAAAATATTGATTAGGAGGTAAGTTAGCTTTTTATGTTTGCTAACATTTAATTTTATAAAAAATTCAGGCTGATTCTAATAAAGTATTGCATGAAAAAGAAAATCTTTAAGATTAATTTTTTTAATAATTAAAGGAAACTTTATTTTAAAACTTTATGTTAAAAATTATTTAAATATTAAGTTTTCAGAAGTATGTGCTAATTAGATGTGGTTGGTAATAGATTAAAAAAAAATTCATATTCATTAATAAAGTATATTATCATTTCATATTTTGCATTTGATCAGTTCTAACATATATAAAGCAAAGGTATCATTTTGATAATTGGTTAAGGATTTGGATGTATTTTGATACAGTTATTCGATTTTCTATTTAATAAATAATATATTCTCTTTATTCTAAGGTTACATTTTAAATATTTTTTAAAAAATATTGTGTATTTTCTAATAAAATGGTACTGTATACTTTTGACATAAAATTTGTTCATGTTTTCTTTTGTGATGCTATTTCCTTTACCTTTTTTTTACTTCATACTTTTCCCAGAAGTTTTTTAGGAAGTCAAAAAGTTTGCAAAATAATCGTTAAGAGAGGCCAAAATGAGCTAAAGTCATCTCATAGTTCCGAGGAAACTGTATTAGGAAAGGCAGGGTTTTAATAGCAGAAATACAATATTTATTAATATTGAGAATTTATACACTTAAATAAATGTTTTTACACACATTACTATGCTTAAAGCTTTTTTAGAAACCTTTTTTAATTATCATCTTAAGCTTAAAATTTTGTTATAAAATTATGAAAAAAGTATAAATTTTTTTTAAAAAGCTTAAGTTTAATTTATGATATTATAGCTTTAAATTAAATTTCTATATGTAAACACTATTTTGGCTTTATAATCTACTTTATTTCTCCTAAATTATGCTTTGAGACATGTAGGTGTAATGGAACACACCTACACTTAAGTGTATTTAAAAAATGTCTTATTTTTAGATTATACTTCTGCCATGTGTTTTTTAAATTCAGTTTCTACTTATCTATTTTAAATATTTAGATTAAATTAAAAATATATTAACTAAAACTTTTTTATTACTAAGGTTTTATTTTCTTAACTTGAAATATAATCTTGATTTCAAGAGACCACGCCCAGTAATGGTCAAGAAATAAATTTTAGAAATCTTAATTTTTCCAAAAAAATAAAAAAGCTTAATATAGTTTAAAATATTTATAAAAATAAGCATTAATTTGTTTTTTAATTCTTAAAGCATTTTTTTCATTATTTTTAGATTGAATTTTTTTTATCCTGTTTAAATATTTTATTTTTTTTAACTAAATTTTTATAAGTAGTTCAAAATTTTCATGTTGGTAAAATTTTTACCAGATTTCTTAGTAATTCGAATAAACTCTTAATCTTTTATATGTGATTTAAAGCATTGGGATAAAATTAAAATTAAGAGATGAGCTCTTCCCTCCCTCCCTTCTCCCTTTCCAAGAAATAAATATTGGATTTTTTTTGGAATGTTAGACTTTTTTCAGTATTTTGATTTTATACCTCTTGAAGAGAATTTATTTTAGTGAAAAATAAAGCATATTAGTGTTATTTAGAATATTTTTTTGGGTAGTTTTTGGACATTAATTTGAGTCATAAATATGAGTCAGACATGATTCAGTTTTCTTGAAGGAGAAAAAAAAATTTATATTAATTTCATTAAAGCATTACAGTGTTGTTTAATTAATTTTAAACATCTTTTTTAGCTTGCATTAAATGATAGGGTCATTGAAAACTTTTTTCTTTTTTGATTACAAAATTACTATAATTTTTTTAAATATCACTATAAACTATTGGATAAAAACATGAAGATTCATTGTTGCATTTTTTACTTTATATATAATTCTCTTAATTCTCTCATCAAACCTTTTAATACTGAACTTAAATTTATTCTTCTTTAACTTCTATTTTTTGCTCATTTGATGTGAAAAGTTATCACTGGTATCTAAATAAAACCAGTACTTAGACTCCACATGGAGACGATCGTTTTGGCGTGATCGATAAAGTACTGGCGTTCGGAACAGAAGGTGCCTGGTTCGAATCTAGCCTACATTGGTGACCCTGGACTGAAGTAAGAAAACATAACTTTCTGAACTGTTGTGGCGCCATCTACCGCAAGAAAAATAAATGAATAAAATAATAATAAATAAGAAGAGAAAGTAAAAAAATAATAATAAATAAGAGGAGGGGGAAAAAACATACTTTCTCCTAAACAAACGATAGGTCACCTTTCTCTCATCTCGGCAAGAAAAATAAAATAAATAAGAATAAATGAAAAATAATGAGGGAGAGAATAAAATAAATAAATAAACATGCTCTCTCCGTAACAAACAAACGGGAAAAAAATCGTTCACCTATCCATCTCACTGGTGGGAGAGTAGTGTAGCGATATCTAAATAAAACCAGTACTTAGACATTGCACGAAGACGATCGTTTTGGCGGGAGCGATAAAGTACTGCCGTTCGGAATGGAAGGTGCCTGGTTCGAATCTAGCCTACAATTTTATCATAAGATAAACTCTGGAGAAAATATTTTATAAGACAAGTCTTGGAAAATTTACACTGTGACGAACTAAAAAATTTAGCCAAGAATAATTGAAAAGGTAATATTGCCTGAAATTGTACAAACAAGTTTATCTCATTGTGTTCAGGCCTTGGTAGTCAAGTGATCGTGTTCGCATACTCGTGGTTGGCGTTGTCGAGACGTTGATCCAAGTCCTGGTGATGGTTAAATCTTGTGAGGTTCTAGGCCTTCGCATTGTGCTATAGAAGTTTTGAAAGTGGAATACCAGTTTGAAAGTCATTCTCACCATTTGATTGAGGGGACATGTTACAAGGTTCGTCACCAATACCTATCATGCAGCTTCCAATTTTAACATTAGTAAAAATTCACATTGATTTTCGGGAGGCATTAATAACTCGACAGACAGAATTAAAGTATTGTAGATTACCACCTTTGAATTTTTTCTAGTAAATGCTTTTATCATTTGATGTGAAATGCCAACTACAGTAATTCCTCGAATCTAAGTCACACCTTTTTTTCTGAAGTTAACTCTGCTGAAAATCGGGTGCGACTTAGAATCGAAAGAAAAGATATTTGTTGGATGGGGCAATTGGAGCAATTGCAGGTTTATGTATGTATTTAAAAATTTATAATGCTGGTAAGATAACTAATTATTCACTTCTTCTTGGTTCTCGTTTTAAATTTATTTTAATTTCATAATATTGGATACCGTTAAACCCTTTTACACTATTTTTCATTTTTCACAAAAACTTGTTGAGAATTTGGGGTGCGGCCTAATATTGATAGATTAGATTCAAATAATTACTGTATTTCATAGTTCATTAGCAAATGGGTATTTCTATAAATCTACCTGTCTCCTAAATTTATTTCATTTCTTTCAAAATTACATTTTAATGCAACTTGCCCTTTGTGTTTTCTTTTTTGCCCTGACCTTTTTAATATCTACTTTAAAATGGCTGGTATTCAGGATATCTTATTCACACTTTGCCATTTCTTCATTTTTTTTTAATGGTTTGTATATTTTTTGGTTGTTTATATTGCTTTTGTAATATTCTACAAAACATCAAATCATTTATAAAAACTTTAAGAAGCATTATTAAAAATGTTTGATTAACTGATGAATAATATTCGTAACTAGTTATATGTAACTAAGCAAAAATCTTCTGAATTAAAATGAAATATTTATATATCTTTCTTTCATTTTAGTTGCAAAGTATGTCTATTGGCGAGACCCCAAGAAGAGTGGAATAGCATTAGGTGCTTCACTTGTCCTTCTTCTTTCCTTTAAATACTTCTCTGTCATTAGTGTTATAGCATACCTGAGTTTGGCTTTGTTGAGCGTCACAGTATCTTTCCGAATTTACAAAAATGTTCTACAAGCTGTCCAAAAATCCAACGAAGGACAACCCTTCAAGTAAGTTAAAGATTAATATATTGCTGGTTGATTATTATTTCTTGTTTCTAAACTGTTTTAAGTCTATACTAGTTCATTTCATTATTTTTTTACTGTACTATTGAGATATATTAACTGCCTTGTGTGTCTGTGTGTGTTTAATTTGTTTTATTGTCTAATTTGTAATATATGAAGCTGTGTAAAATTTTTTTTGCTTCTATTTTGACACTTTCAATAAATTTATACATATTAGATTGTTATTAATTGGTTTATTTTTATAAATTTGCTTAAAGTGTGTTCAATAGAATTTTTTCCAGTGAAGCCTAATGGACTAACTTCATGATGGTCACATAATAAATACAATCATATTCTCCATTGAATTCAAAACTGACTTGTCATCCTTCTTGTGATATTTAGATAAAATTTCAAATTTGACAATTTTGAGTACAAATGTTTAAATATCAAGATTTTTCGGGGGAAAATTTAAAAAAAAAAATTCTTATGTACTTTTAAATCAAATGCATTTGTTTACTTTTGTGCATTGCTGTTGACAAATGGGTACTTTTTTAAAAGAAAGTTTGTTAAAAGATAAGGTTGGATAGATAGAGCAAAGTACGTGAACAAGATTGGCGGGAAAATGTGATCATACTGATCATGTGATTATGATGAATTTAGCCCTTTAAATTTTATCTGGGGTAGTTCAGCTACTGTTTAGTTGCTTTCTTTTTAGTATGTGGGAATCCCTAATGTTTATTAATTTTTCAGAATTATCAAATTGATTATTTTTTAAAGTAGTACAAATTAATCTTTCATTAACAAATTTATTTTTTTTTTCAGGGAATATTTGGAAATGGACATTGCATTATCCCAGGAAAAAGTCGGTCAGACTGTGGAGGTACTCATACATCATGTCAATTGTGTAGCAGCAAAAGTGCGCAGCTTAATTCTTGTGGAAGATCTTGTTGATACTATCAAGGTTTGTAAAGAGCAAATTTATAAATGTGAAATAAGAATTTTTGTGATTTCTCATTAATCATTTTAAAATGTTTTATTTCAAAATAGCTTGGGATTTTGGCTTGGTGTATGACTTATGTAGGGGCTTGGTTTAATGGATTGACCCTTGTCATCTTAGGTAAAATTAAATTATCCTTTTTCCACATATTACTTTTAATTTTATATTAATTTATATTTGTATCTAAAATATTCTGTACTTTTATGTGTAATAAAATCCTTTTAGGTAAATTATATGTCTAAAAGTAAAATTATTTGATTTTTATTTGAATATAATTTATCATTTACATTTTTTTTCCCATACTTTTTTTTAAAATGCTTATTTTATCTCTAGAAATAAGTATATAAATGGCATGACTAGGAGTTTTGTTTTTTACTTAATATAAAATTATGTATACATCTTTTTTATTTATTAGAACCTATTTCCAAATTTCATTTTTAAAATGCGGCTCGGTCGCTTTTGGGAATCTTGCTTGAAAGCAGAAAAGGCATCTCTGGAATGATGGGATTTTACGTGCAGACCGCTTGGAGGGTTTATGTTATTATTTATGAAAATATTCAAAAATATTAAACTGGAATATAATTTTTTTTCTTTTGTTCTATAAAAGATTAATTTGTGTGTACTGGAAATCAGCAAGTGAAAATTGATACGTATTATCTAGGAATAGGTTTTGGTATCAGTCAATTAGAATTACAGTTGAAAGTGTAAGATTTGAGAATTAGGATGTAAATAATTCTCAAGATAAGTACTTATGCAAATGTTGGGAATTAGCTTCTTATCTCGGTTGTTAAAAAAATTCAGAAACTTGAAATTAAGCATGTGGATTACTTTTCAGAAATTTAAAAACTGAACACTTTTGGTGCAGCTAAGTTAGTATGGTTTTGAGCAGGGGTGGGCAATTGTTTTGGCCCAAGGGTCCTATTGTGGAAGTGAAGAATTTTGAAGGGCTGAACCTTTTTAAAAGTGATTGCTTTAATTAGTTATTTTTACATATCTAAAAAGGTATTTGTACCATAAATGTCAATAAATATAAGTTAAACAAAATAGTAACAGTTTTATACAATTTATATAGTGTAAATTTTATGACCTATAGCTGTTAGCATATTTAATTTTAGATTTAGTTTAATGAGACAAATGTACGCTTTAACACATTTGTAGTTTTTTTTAATCGGGAGTGAAATTACTTTTTTGAAATTCACATCACAGCCAACTTGAATTTTTATTCATTGTTATTGATCTTTATACAGAAAAACTTTGT
>BMAV01004379.1:667052-681622 GCA_019973955.1 Trichonephila inaurata madagascariensis | reverse complement strand
TTTTAACTTAAAAATTGCTTAGAATAAAAATGCATGCTTATAAAATGTCCAAAAATGTTAATGTCGGGGTAATTGTTTTCTAAGAAGTTATTCCTACGTAGTATTCTTTATTTTTATGCTTTCTGTAACTTCTGTTGAGAATAGGTTTTTTTTGGTTGGACTTTAATTTATAAAACCCAAAATGTATGTAAATAGAGTATATATATAAAAGTACAACCTCATACTGACGTGTGTTAGTAAATTTATTTAAATGTTTTTATAAGAGGTTTTATATGAAGGCCTTAAGTAATTTTTTAGGTAGATTTTTTATTTGTTTTTTTCCTTTTAAAAAAATTTAACTTTTCTTTATTTGTTCAACAGTTTTTTTTATATCGGCATTGGCAGAAAATTCTAAAGTTGTTTTAATTCTCAGTTTTAGTTTTTTTAAAAATCTAGATTTCTAAATTGTTTTAAATATGTATATATATGTATTTGTTCTGTAACCTAGGAAGTCGGTGAATTAAGCATCTTATGACAAATAATTTAAATATATTTTGAGGGCTTTTCCTTTTTACTCTAAAACATTTCTTTGTTTAAAAAAATTCTTTTATTTTAGGCCCAGATTGATGTTTATGCTGACTTGGTTCGCACAAAAGGAAAAGAAGTTATAGAAATGTGAGTACAAAGTTATGCTAAAACTTAATTCAAATGTTTTTGTTCTTTGTGATGTGAATTGTATATGGTATACAATTATGAAAAAAATTAATTACTTTTTGCAATAATTAATGCATTTTAATGTATTGAACTGAATACCTTGTACTAAAGAAAATTAAGATTGTTAGTTACGTGTATCTGTAAAATGCTGAAATTTTGAAATACTTTTGTTTGAAACTATTTTTCCTTTTAATAGGGTAAATGCCAAAATGCCTATGGGAAAGAAGAAGAAAGAGCAGTAAACAGATTTACCATTCCTTCATTATTTCTTTTTATAATTGAGGCTGAAAAAAAGACTTGCATGTTTACGTACTTATGTGAAGATCATGCTTTAAAGTGTTGTAACTAGCCACTTTTTGTAGGTAGAAGTATCAGGAACACCTTTTTTTATTTCCCCTGCACTTATAAATTTAATATTACATATTTAAATGTTTGTAATTTTTTTAAGTGTAAATGCAAGGAAAATTTATATACTAGTAAATGCTATTCGTGGTTCAATATTTTGGAAGTTCTTTAATATATAGTCCTGTTGTCCATTTTCAAGATTAGTGATTTATTGTGATAAGCATCCAGTTGTGATTTAAGTGTTGATTTTTGTGTATATCAATGTATTCCAATTTCACACACTATATGCTCTTGTAAAAGCTTGTTTTTTTTTATTGCTAATATGTTGCCATTTCAGGAATTCTCAGCTTGTTAAATGTTTATAAATTTTTGTCTAAGCATGTTAAAAACTTATTGTAGAGCTCCTTAACAGTTAATAAAGTTGGCTTGTTATACACTTCGAATGAAATTGTCATTTTTCTCATTCACATTTCTGTTTATTAAAAGTAACTGTAAACTCATTTAACTTCCTGTTAGAAAACAAGAGTTGTCACATATAGTACTTTAGTAGGGTCTTGTAATTTTTTTACAGATTAAAGTATTTGATTAAAAAGCTATATCTTTTAATTGATCATTTGAGTCCATTTTTTAAAAAGCAATTTAATATATAAAAATAATTGTTTCATAAGTGTTCAAGATTTGTTACACACTATTTAATTTTGCAGAATTTATATAAATTTATTTGCATTTATTGTGGACATGTTACTAGAAGAGTTCCATCTGAGACCACTGTGCTAAGTGATGAAATATTCTAAAAATGAATTCATTAAATACAAATTTCAAAGTTTTCAAACTGATTTTGAAATCGAATGTCAAGTGACTTCCTTGTTTCATGATTGAGCTTAGATCATCTTGTTCAAAATTAAATCATTGTTAGAATAGTTGGGTTTTATATTCGAAAATCAAAATGTCATAGTTCTATGCATCATTTTGCTACAGAATATTGGTTCAAGAATTTTTAATTTGTTCTCAAGAACAAAATGTTGAAGGAGTGTGAATGCCTTATTACTCCATATAGTTTTAAATGCAACGTTATGAAGTTTCTGTATAAATGTAATTTATATTTTTAGATTTTCTTTACACAACATATTGGCAGCATTATCTTAAGATAAAAGTTCTCGCTAGAAATTAGGTGCTTGTATACTTCAATTTTTCACTGAATTTAATTCTTTATGATCCATATCAATCAAAATTTGTTGTGTATATTATTATTCATTAATCAGGATTATCAAAATTTACCAATTCTCATGGTATTACTAAATGACTCTTCTCTTTTTTTATCTTGAGAGCTGTGATTGTAATATGGGTGTTATTTTAAGACCCAGGAAATATATATATCATGTATGTATTATATGGATGAAAGATTTTTTTTCTGCCCTGAGATTTGAATGTTTTGAAAATCACTTAAAAAATGGGGAAATTCTATTTTTATAAGGTGTCTGTTCAAAGTACTGTAAAATCTAGCGTATAATGCACACTTTTAATGCAAAAAATAAAATCAAAATTTAAGGTTGTGTGTTATACGCCAGGTATAAAAACAAGAGCTTTAAAAAAAGATGAACAAAAAAAATTACTTTCACACTTATCGAAATACTGTTTAAAAGAAATGGCCTGCCTTATGCGAACCAAAAAAGTTATAGTTCTAGAAGTATACTATTTTTTCTAAAGCATGGAGTAATTCATTGAATAAATGACTTCAAAACATAAGATTATTGAACACTAATATTTCAGGTTTCTTTGTGAAAAAGGGAGTGCATGTTATACAACAGCTAATACACCTAAAAATTAAAAATTGCAGCTTGAAAGTACACAGGTGCACATTATACACTGGATTTTAGGGTATTTTTCTTTTTTTTTCTGGTCTTGGTAAAATAAAGTAGGAATAATATCAGTGGCTGCAGTGCTTGGTTTCTTCTGAACTCTTTATTTAATCATTAGACTTGGTTCTCACTGTGAATGTTTTTGTGTGTGTGTGTGTGTGTTTGTTGAAATATATATCATAGGGGTCAAATATCTCTTCTTTCACTGTAATTAAAAAAAAAATTTAGTGAATGCTCAACTTTTTTTTTTGTTAAAATTACATAAAAGTAATCATTAAACTTATTGAAGAATAATATTTAGTTAAATTTATAATTAACCTTTCACTCTGTAGTTTTAAAATTTCTTGCATCTTAAAGCTTGTTTCTGCAAGGGTTTTTTGGGAAGGGGGAAGCTGTACAAAATCTAATTTATATTCCTAACAATTATGTGTTACACATTCATTTGAATTTCTTGTATAAAATTTTTTGGAAGTACTGCCTATTAATCTCTCTTAATAAGGTATACTTATATTACCATATTTATTTGAATCTAATCCACACTTTTTTTCCAATGTTAATTTTATTGAGTCTAAGTAAAAAACCGTTGGATGGAGGATATTTAACATCATACCAATGGTTTGAGAGACCAATTTCAGGTTTCTGTATGTTTTAAAAAGTTTTTAATACTGGTTAAATTAACTAATTATTCACTTATTAATTTTCATTTTAATTACGTAAGTATTGGACATTGATAAACCTTTTAAAACACTATTTTTTATTTTTTCACAAAAATGTGTTGAGAATTTTGGGGTGCGACATAGATTCAAATAAATAGAGTAATTTAAAAGATTTAAATATAAACTTAAATTTATACGCTTGATTTTTTCAAAATTAAAGTTTTTTTTCCCCCTTAATTTATACCAGGCTTAGACATGAATGCCATCAGTCTAAGATGGTCAGCTCAGAAACACAAAAGTTGTAATGATTTTTAACACCTTGGACATGGTGACTTAGCAGTGGCTACCTCGTCAAGTCCAGAACAAGAAACCTAACAAGTTTCTGTTCATCATTTTAGCATTACGTAAAGGCCAAGTTGAGGAATCTACTAAATCAAATCTGTACAGATGTTTTATGTGGTAGTTGTACCCATGTTAATTTTAATTGCTAATCATTTCTGAATATAAAAGAAACATGTTTTCTTAAAGGAATTGTTGGTGTAATGTTTTTCTTTTTGAAAAAGAATATCCGTTTTCAGTTAGAAAATTTCTGTCTTTTGTACAATGCAAATAGTACGTTTTTTGTATACTTTCTCTGTAGATCATATTAAAACTTCCATAGTGATTTTGTTGTAGTTGCAGCATGCTATCTGATCAGTTATGTTCGCATGCTCATGTTTGGTATTTTATTTGACTTGCGAGTCTTAATATCACTAAGCATTTGTCACATAGCTTGGCAGACTCATTAAATTTATGTAATGATGCATGATGTGAAAGGTGAGATTTTTTCTTTAGTTTTAGAATTAAATTAAATAAAACTTGTAATATATAAATGGAAAAATCAAAAGCGCAATGTGTATTTCTTCAGTCATATACAAAAAAATAATCTTAACTAATAACAATAGTAGTATGTGGAGACCTTACTTATAGGTATGGGCTGATTGATGATTTATAGTTTCTACACATTCCATATCTGACACTTTTGAAACAAGATTCAAACCGATTGCTCGGAAAATAAAAATAAAGAAATGTGGAGGAAATATGATTTAAAACCATTTGATTTTGTTCAAGAACTTGTTAATGAGCGGCATCCAGGGCTGGACCGTGACCTTTGGGGGCCCTGGGCTAACGATATCTGGGGGGCCCCTAAATAATTAAAATTTTTGCCATTTTCCTAAAAAAAATTTTTGTACGGGAAAATTTAAAATATATTAAACTTAAAGTTTTTTTTTTTAATTTTTTGATTTCAAACAATTTAAATACGTTAGAAACAATAACATAATTTACAAAAAAACTTTTCTACACTTTAGTGCTGCCAATTCTTTTATTTGCTGATCATATTTTAAGTCTTTGGTGAGATCAGTATTAATAGAAAGAAGTGATAAATAATTAAGCCTAGTATATTTGTCATTGATGTCCTATGTTTGTTTTCTATATAGGACATTTTTTAGAGAACGCACGCTCTGCTTCACAACCAATAATAGGGAGCATTATAAAAATCTTTAATATGGTAGACAAATTTGGAAAAACATCCACAAATTTCTTTTCAAAAATTAAATTGAACATATCACTACAAGTACAGGACTCTAGCTCAGCTTGTTTTAGATAAGTTTTGAATTGAACACCTTCATTTACTAAATGTTTGGTCTACGTCATCTGAATAGTAATCAATAATAGCGTGCACACTGTCCAGGTCGACTTTCTCCTTACGTTGATCTTACAAATCACAATCAAAAATTTAAATTTCTTACTACATTCTGCATATACTTGACCTTGTATTTAAATCAAGAATTAGCTTATCTAACGCAACAATAAGCGTATCTCTTTAAAAAATTTTTGTCCAATATGCAGCTTTTTCCGTGGATTTATCCACAAATTTTGAATTAACCCATCTCTTATTCACATCGCTCTATTCTGTCTCTAAATAAGGACTTAAATCTTTGGCTGCATCTTGATACTCCTTTAGTTTTTGAACTGATTCATGTTGTACATTGCTTATAAACGTTTCTAATGACAATTAAGATTCCCTTCATAGATGTCAGAACCAGGAGTCTATAATTTTTTGTTAACCGAATTAAATCTCTAAAATTTCTTCCCAAAATATAATTAAAATGGCAGTTTCGAGTTTTGTTAATGTATTAAATAAATTTACTGCATCTATTGGAAAGTCGATTTTCTCATTTTCATTGTCACTAAATGTCTTAAGAATATTCAGGATATTACCTTTTAAGGCTTCAACAGCATCGTAGTGACAAGACCATCTGGTCTGACTTAAACTTTTTAAGGTAAATTCAGTTTAATTTCACGATTTAGAAGTTCCCACCTATAGGTCGAAGCAGAAAAGAAAACATATATTTGTTGCACTAAGTTCACGATTTTAGTTACAACCTCAACTTATTCTGCACCAACCAAATTAAGAGAATGCGCAGTACATGGCACATAATTAGCAAATTTATTTTTTTCTTTTGGAACAGTTTGTACATTATTATATCGACCGGACATATTGGCAGCGTTGTCAAATGACTGTCCCCTACAATTATCCAATAACAGTCCATTTGTTTCTAAAATTTCTTGTAGAGAATTTAATAAGCATAAGCCAGAATGGGACTTCTAATCTTAATTAATAAGACACATCTTGCAAAAAAAATTTTTCGAAAACAATACCATAGTATAATAGCAAGTTGGTCATTGTGGGACAAATCTGGTGTTGAATCCATCACAATTGAATAGTACTTTGTGTCATCGTTATTTACGTGAGTTGTAATTGTTTTAATGATTTGCGCTTACCCATGATCACAATTATTTGCTCATATATTATTTTTGATAAGTACGATATTAACGATTTTGGTCGAAATGCTCGCTGTTCAATGTGTTCACGAATGAATGGGTTGAACTCTGCTAGCAGTTCCAGGGTACCCATAAAATTACCATTATGAGGAGAACCAAAAACTTCCTCAGTACCTCTAAATGCTAAACCTCTTAGAGCCAAATACTTTACTATTGCAACAACACGTTTGAGAACATTGTGGTAATATTCTGTATCTTTTCTTAGTTGCTCCTTTAACTGTTTATCTAAAACAGACTTATTTTCTTTTCATGTCAACCAAACGTAACATTTAATTTTTATGTTCATTAGAATTTTCATGATTTTCTAAACAACTTGTTACGTGTTTCCAATCAGAAAAGCCGGTTGTGTATTGAGAATATGTTTTAGAAAAAAGTTTGTAATTCAAACAAAAAACACCACCAACACTGTTGAATAACATAGCCACGATCTTTCCAGCACTTGGCCATTTTTAAGTTTTTCAATGACAGGATTATTCGAAAATGATTACATTTATTTGTATTCTCTTACAGAAAAAGAATATATATATATATATATTGTTTGGATCTTTATTTTGAAAATTCATTTCACATGTGAAAGAATATAATCAATAAAATTATTACGTAGCGATTTAGACCACGAACCCACGTCAACGTATTTCTCAAACTCAAACCCAACATTTTCTAAGCACTTTTTGGTCGGGACATTACTGATGTCCTCTGGCTGAACAATATCTTTTTCAGAAGGCTGCTGGTAATCGAGATTTTGCATATTTTCGTCATTAATATTTGCTTTTTGGGTTTTTCAATTTTCTTTGGCTAAGCTCTTTTCCCTTTCGCTTGTTAATGTGTCTACGTTTGTTATATTCTTGTTACTTTGTTCCATTATTAAAAAAAAGTTGAAATTTTGACATATTTAATTTTCTTTTTCTTGATTTATGGCTACACAGGTACCCTTTTTCAAAAATTGTTTTTGGAGACAGTAACAGTAAAAATAATTTATGTTTTATATTTAGATTATATTATTAAACTGATTCTCTGTAAGGAAAATGTTAATTTGACCAGCCATTCTTTCACAATTTTAAAAAATTAGGAATTTATGAAGTTTTTCAAATTCTTATATAAAATGCTCAATTTTTAAAATTGTTTAGTTATTTTAAGTTATTTATTTTCCTTGGATTATTGAAAACAAAAGTTAGTATGAATTTGAAAAACTGTTCCCTTGTTGATTTTTAATAATCATTTTTCTAGCTAAACCTAGAGAAAACACGAAATTTTTTAAAATATTAACTTAAGCATTTTTTTGAAGAAATAACTAGAGATCTCAGACCTAAATCCATGTTAACTTTTAAAGAGCATACGTTTGGGAGTACATACAAAAAATTTCAAGATTCTATCTTTAACAGAAAAAAATCTAGGGCTTATAGAAAACACTTATAACTTCAAAATTAAAAGTCTGGAAAAAAAAGCATTTAAAGTTTGTAAAGGCATAAAACAAAAACTTATATTGTCCGTTAAGCTCTAATTTTTTAATATGTTATTTCCCAATATAATTTCTACATTAAAACACTACTTTAATTTAATATAACTGAAAACATTTTTTCTAATTCAAAATATATTTTTGCTTAATATTGATAGCATTTGTTACCTCGACAGGTTATTCAGCTTAATCCTAACCTATTATTTTCACAAAAGTTTTGAAACACAAAGCATTTATATATATATGTACACAATAATAATACTACTAACTTAAGCTGAAAATCGCTAGCTTTGTACATAAAATTTAATTTTTTTCAGTTTTAATTTGGGGCAGTTTAGCAAGTTTGAGTGTTTGTGGTGTATTATATAGTACTACAGTACGTTTACTATAATGGAGTTTGTGGTATATAATGGAAATATTCAGTTTTGTCTACAATACTTGTATTCAGAATACTTATATTTGGAAGTCTAATTGTAATTGTCAACTGAGGGTGTTTTTAGATGTATTATTTTCGGTAGTATTCCATCCCTTCGAAATATTGTATCTCAGCAACCTGAGGAAGTTTTTGGTCGTGGCATTTTCTCAACTGAAAAAAATTGATAATAAGTTATATAAACTATTTTTTAAACAAAAATTGGCCTTGAAATCAGTCTGAATTAAGTAACTATGACAACTCAAAACATAATCAAGCTGAAATGATTTTAGTAATGAAAATTGAAATTAATAACCGTTTCACATTGAAAGAGTTCATTGTACTCAAATATTTCTAATTACTTTAACAGTGCTTTAAATTGAAACCAAAACCTAAGCTCAGAAAACTTCAAATATCTAAAGGAAAAAAAAAACTAATTTGTTATCAGATTTGAAATAGGGTGGCAAGCTGCACAATGATATGGGCCACAAGAAAATGCAAAAAAAAATTTTTTTTTTTGGTATATTTTAGATTTGTAGGGTTCTGTGTAGTCTTAACAGTAATTTTCGATTTTACGCTCCACTTTTATATTTTCTGTGCCAGACTTAATTTATATTGTTAACTAAAGACTTCATTTCCCTGAAAATAGTGCTTAATAAACTAAAAATATTCTAACAAATTTTTACAAAACGATATAGCATATTTCTGGCATAAGAAAAGTACCTAGTATTTTTTAAAAAAATCATTGTCTATACTCGTTAAAAACTAAAACGCTTATTATTACTTATTGGCCCATCAGTTTAAAGGGGTTTTTATAAAAATAAAAACTTTAGAATTATTTGCCCTACTTAAATAAATATTGTTTTTCCGTTGTCATCCATTATTTGTTGTTGCTACCTATACTTAAAGTAACCGATTTATTACGAAAATCAAGACCACACTTTAATTTTATCCATAATATTCGCGGGAAAAAGCCATAATCCACATAAAATAATTGTTATTTTTTTCCATCCTATAAAAGTAATTAAGTTATTCCTCACAAATTTTAAGACAATATACATATTTACTGGAAATCCTGATGTTTTCAATCTTTGAAAAAATGGGAAGAAAAAAAAATACTTAATCATAACTTTAATATCTTCCTACTAAAATAATTTAGAAATGTTTATTGCTACTTACTTTGTAATGTACGGGCCGCCCCATTCATTGGTATTTGGGAGTTAGAATAAAGATTAGCCATAGTCAGAACAAATCTAGTTTATCATTCCTTTG
This sequence comes from Trichonephila inaurata madagascariensis, assembly GCA_019973955.1. Classification (NCBI taxonomy): domain Eukaryota; kingdom Metazoa; phylum Arthropoda; class Arachnida; order Araneae; family Nephilidae; genus Trichonephila; species Trichonephila inaurata. The sequence goes on along the minus strand of BMAV01004379.1, from coordinate 672,043 downwards.
CTAAATTTCAACAACCCAGGGTAGGAAATGGACACTTCTATAAAGTATCGGAGCAACTACACGGTAGAAAGGATACTTAATAATTTATATTGATTCAATTAACTTACGCTTAGAACTCTTTGATTACTTGATATCTGAATTACTATAATTCCTTTCTCGGCTATTCGTCCTCTGGTAGGTATTATTCAATTATAACTTATTGACTGAATCGTCAATTAACAATCTTAAATATTAAGCAATTAATCGTCGAGCCACTCTCGACTAGCTTTCAGCCACTTTCCGTTAATCACTAACTTTTATCATCTTAACTCCTAACATCTCTCTCTCGTACCTAAAAAGTGCTTAAGTATAAGCCTTCATTTATATAAACCGTGTCTTCTTCTTTGGGAGAAAGTTTTCAATATAGAACAACATTTAAAAGAAGTAAATTTTCGCAAAAGGATCAGTGAGAGGTTCGCGGATAGACACATTACAACTCTTTAGTTGAAACTTGAATAAAAAGGTACCTAAGTATCTTTTAATTTCAGGTATTATGCACAGGACACAGCACCAAATCAGTATATTATTGTAAATTAGAATTATTATTGCACAAAAATAAATGCCTACAGAGATAGCGTCACTACGTTTATATAAATGCTCGTCGGTGCCGCTCTATGATAGAGCCTCTGTCTATTAATTATAAATTTCTGCCTATTCGGTGGTAGGGTGGAAGAACAAAAGTAAATTGCTCTTGCTCTCAAAAATAAATTTTATATGGTATTTTGGATGTTTTGTTTTTGATTTGTATTTTTTTTACTGGTTTATTATTTTATTACTATTTTGATTACAAGCATCTTTTTCTGTTTGGGGGCCCTGAGCTGCAGCCCATTTAGCCCATACTTAGATCCGGCCTTGGCTGCATCCAAGGCAGATTTGGCTTTATGCTGTGAGACTTTTGAAATATTGACACTTGTGAAAAAAATCACTTGAAATTTTCTAAAAAGTCCCACTTAGCTCATCTAGCCAGATTTAATAGTCTGCTCCAAAACTTTTGAAACACTTGTTTATTTCTTAGAAAAATAATGTACATGATACTGTAAATATGACATCTTTCTAGAATTTTTGCAAAGATAAGAAATGTTCATTGCTCACTCTGTTCTACATTCTGTTGTCATCAAAAAGTTGCAGGGGGGGGGGCGCGCCGCTATATCCACATCTACATGCAATGTTGTATTGAAATTGTAGAAGAAACTCAACGTGATGAAATCTTTTCAATTATTTGTGGTATTTTGTGAAGAAATTGGCATTTAATATTTTTGCTGGGTTTTTTTATTGCTGTCAAGGACCACATGAAGAATACTAATGTCTTTTCTAGCTGAAAAATAATTCTTAAACTTCAAAGACTCTTGTTTCTCTCTGAGCGGGTAGCCGGACTTGAAGATATTTTTACACTGTTTAATGAATTAAGTATAACTGTGCTAGGACATCTTAATAAGGTTAAATGAGTGTCTTTCCAAACTATAAAATATTACTTTAATAAACGTAATTAACTGAAGAAAATCTGCAAATGTTTTCATGTGCATCGGCAGATGGTGACCATTGTTCAACAATACTAACAATCATTCACAGCTTTTGATCATTATTACTCAAAGAAAGAAAATTCTAGATATGGAAATGTGTATATGCGATTCATTTGCAGCAAACAGATGATTCAAGCATGAATTTAAAAAAAGCTTTACAGATGCACCTAATTACTGCTTCAAAAAACTACATTTCAATCTTATTGAAAACTTGTTTTTTGAACTTTATAAGAGCCAAATGAAAAAAATCCCTGAAAAATTTGACTAAACCATAGAAACTAAAGTAGTTATACAGGGTGTCCCCTGATTATTAGGACAAACTTTAAGGGTAGGTAGGGAACATCACAAGGATTCAGATTTGCATAGCAATCCAAGATCAGAAACGTTTCAATTCGGCCTAGGTGGCGTTGTTCACAAGAGCATTGGAGGAAACAGACCTACATTATCGCAGTTATTTGAGTTGTTATCGCTTGCAGAGGAGTACGGTGCGTTTTACGAACACCGAGCTGGCAGATATGCTCCTTATTTACGGATTGGCAGAAGGAAATACACGAATAGCAGAAAGATTGTACCGCGAAAGATACCCACAAAAAGAAATGCACCGAACCACCGGATTTTTACTAATTTGCATCACAATTTGTGTGAATATGGATTATTACGAGGTAATAGGTATAGTGAGGGCGGGCCACGAATGATTTGAGCTGCCAACATGGAACAATACCATTCGAAGGAATCCGAGTACCTGCGTACGAGCCGTAAGAGGATCTCGGAGTAGTGTTCATCGTGTTTTGCAACGTGAAGGCTTGCACCCATACCATCTTCACAGAGCACTACCCACATCACGTGTCATATCTGAAGGAAAGGATTCGATCTGGGTACCTTTCATTCCGAACGCGAGTACTTTACCGACCACGCCAAAACGATCGTCTTCGCGTGATGTTTGGTACCAGTTTATATAGATATCACACCGCCACATACCCCATGCCAGTGATTCGGTGAATAAGCGAACGAACGATACCATATTCGTGGCGAGCATGTGAGTAGTTGCGTCATTTTGTGGGTTGCGTCATCGTGCGTGACGGCTTGAGGATTGCGTCATTTGCGTGAGACGGCTTTGTTGAGTGACGGCTTATTTGCGTCAACGTTTGACGGCTTGGTTGCTTTTGCGGTGGATATGTGGCGCCACGACTGCTACGCGAGAAGGGCGTGGTTCTTTTGTATGGCCAGGGTCACCAATGAAGGAAAGAAGATTCGATCTGAGTACCTTCCGTTCCGAACGCAAGTATCTTATAGACCACGCCAAAACGATCGTCTTCGTATATGTTGGGTACTAGTTTATATAGATATCACACCGCCACATATCTTTGACCAATAAATATTTCAGATATCTCAGTCTTGTGTCTTCATTTCTCATATCTGTCTACAACTTTCCCGTGACGTTTCCTATCATGGGTTGCTATGCAAATCTGAATCCTTGTGATGCTCCCTACATTCCCTTAAAGTTTGTCCCAATAATCCTGGGACACCCTGTAGAATTCTCCTTAAAGTAAATAAAGTTATCCATTTTGCACATGCCATTAAACTAAAATTCTATGAATTTATACAATTTAAAATATATGCTAAAAATGAGTAAAACTTAAATCAGCTTCAATTTTGTAATGATCAAACTTTAGAAATTTTTTTACAATTAAATAATTTTCTAAAAATTTTATTAATAAAAATAAAAATTCTTTTATATGTTGATAAATATTTCATGTAAATCTCAAATATATTATCAGAATATGAAATAATCTAATTTATTCACAGTTTTTTTAACTTTCTCATTTTGCTAATTGATCGATAACCGCTGGTGGAAACGTTTAGCAAATAAAATTTTGGTGGACTTCTATGGAACGTGGAACTACTCACAAATTAAACCTCAAATTTTATTTTTATTTAATTTAATTATGAATTGTTCTAGTTCGAAAAAAAGAAGTAAATTATAATTTATTTTTTTTGTTATAATTACATCGAAGTATTTTAAGTAACCTAAAAGTGCTTACAATTTTTCATTAAGCAACAGAATAAAAGAATTTTAAAACAAGGAGTAGCAAATTGACGATTGCACAGTAATATTCTTTTCTAAAAATTTAAAAAAACATGTTTATATAGAATGTAATTCCCCTCTCAAAATATCGAAATTCTGAAGAATTATGAAAACGTGCGATTGTGTTTGTACCTTGTTTCAGAAAAAACCCATGAACCACCACAAAGTCCATCAGTATTAACAGGGAAGGCTCTAGGGCCGAACAAACCGGACCTTTGCCCGAGGCGGCAAATTTTAAGGGCGGCATTTAGATCGAATTTGATATATTTTCTAAAATATTATTGGGTGTGAATTTGGTATTTCATTCAACGTATCTGATTTCCTTATTTTGTACTCTATATGTATAACGTCAGTTTTCCTTTATGTTGAAACTTGAAGGATTCGAGGCTGAATTATCTGTCAAATCATGAAATTTCATATTGTTACGAATTTTGTGTAAATAGTGTAAATAACTTGTATTTGAGTGTTTAATGCATTTATATTACTCTATGAGTGTTATATTTATTTCATGTTAAAATTGTGCTACTTACAAGCAATGCCGCCCCTTACGTTATAATGGCGATTCAATGAGAACTTGGCGAAATCTTGGCGGTAGAGCCAAGTTGGCATCATTTTTGGCGACCAATTTGGTGGACACTTTGGCGACCATTTTGGCGTCATTGGCGACCATGTTGGCAAGTTCGGAGCCCTCTAGAATCTTCTAGAAAGTAGTGGATCTCTTCACTAGTGTCACGTTCAATGACACGAGCGGTTATATTTCTGGAAGTTTCTGTCGCGCCTATAAATAAAGATGCTCGCCGGTACGGCGCGATCAGTCTGATTTTATCCAGCGAATAGTGAGGATTGTTTTGACTAGTGATTAGCTCGGCTGTGCTTCTGAATAAGCTGTTACATACGTGTATTTTTAAACACTAGCAATTGTGTGTTTGAGTGCTTTTGAAGGTGTGAAGACCTTCGGAGATTTACTCTGTGAATATTGCTGCTGAATCCTGTATTTAAAGGATTGGACTTTTGATAATAAATTCGCATCGCTCTTAAAAAAACTGTTTATTTTCTTTGTGATTGTTTTTGCATAAAATCCTAGTACCCGGATCTACGTAACAATATGTTTATACACATCTTTCACAAGTAACTTTCTCCCCATCTCGGAGTGGGGTAACAACGGAGATTCCTTTCACTCATGCGATGTTCGGTGTCAGCTATCCAAAAGGGGACAGGGGTAATAAGAGTTTTTGGTTGATAAAGAGCCACAAGAGACGTTTTATTTTAGTCTTCAGTGTAGTTACGAAAAGTTAAAATAAACGCTTGTGATCCCTACCATCAGTAGACTCTTTCTCGAAAAAATT
>BMAV01004379.1:637909-651711 GCA_019973955.1 Trichonephila inaurata madagascariensis | reverse complement strand
TTAATAGTTCAAAAACGTGAACATTTTATCTATGTGGGCTCTCTTAATCTCCCTTGGAAGGTGATGCCATTAAAACCCATTCTTAGTGAATCTCTACTCAACAAAGGAAATATGCTCATTAAATTAAATATTTGTAGGATTAATATTTTGGAAGATCTCGTGATAATAACTGTGAGGTAGTTGTCTCCTTTAGATGCATATATTACAATCACGTTTGATTCAATCAAAGATATATATATATATATATATATATATATATATATATATATACATAATGTTGTTTTGAAATGTTCTTCATAACCCTCAAAAACTTCTATTGCCTTATAAATTATATTACTAAGCACAAAAATGCCTCGTGGAACATAAAGGCAAGTGCAAGGCTTGTCAGAAAATAAATTACATTTCGTTCTACAGCAACCGCAGTGGTAGTATCGGAGTTCAACATATATACATTTATATATCTGAATGATTGTCAGTACAGTGACAACCCGGAAAGCCAGATTGTATTGTTTTTACACGTTTTAGTGAGTGTTCAAATTGCTTAAGACCATTGTCGATCTCGTCGGCACTGAAGTGAGTAATCCGTTTTTTTAAATGCAAGGAATGTTAAGCCAGTGGTTTCGATCCACCCTTATATACACACAATCACCGAGGTATTTCTATTTCCTTTTTGACGTTTCCAAAATTAATTTAAAAAAGACGTAGCTCCTTTTCGAATGAAACATTTTTCACACATTTTCTGTACTTTGTATTTCATCAATATTTAAAAACAGTAACTTTCAACCACAGTGTAGCGGCACTTTTGTATGTCACCAAAGTCTTCAAATGTGCCACCAATTTTATTTTTTTATACTTTGTAAAAAACGAGAAAATAAAACATTAAACCGTTTTATAGAAATAAACTATTTCTTAAAATTGTTATTGATCTTTTGACGACAGAAGAGGAGAGATTTATTCACTACTTTACAAAATTTAGATATAAAAAAATATTTGATTGGGTTTGTAATCCGATATAATACGGATACATCTGTATATGAATTAACTTCGAATGAAGAACTAAATTCATTCTGTATGAATCTAGATTTAATTTCTAAATATAAGAAAGAGTAATTTAATTCATTTCGGATTAAAATTAGAGGCGATAATCCCATAATATAGTCGAAAAAAAGCTTTGAAAATATTGTTACAATTTTCTACTTCTTATTTGTGTAAATTCGGATTTCGGCATCACAAATATAAAAATAAAAAAAGTAAGATTGAAACTTCAAAAGGTAGATGATGAAATGAGAGTCGCATTATCATTTTTACGACTCAATATAAACGATGTATTAAATGTATTCTTAAAATTAGTTCGTAATTAATTACTCAATTAAAATTTTGTTGTCTTTGTCGCATATATTTTATTTAACATTGAAAATTACTATCATTAACTATTTTTATGCAGCATATTATAAATAAATAAATTTCTTTTAAACTTATTTTATTGTTAGTGTGCCGCCAAATTTTTAAATTTTGAAAGGATTGAAAGATTGAAGAAAATATTGAAAATCACTGCTTTAGAAGTTAATTTGAAAGCTCGGTATATAGAACATATTGCTTCCTCTATAATACAAAAAAACATTTTATTATATAATACGAAGAATATTGTTTTAAAAAAAAAACGTAATTTATTCAAAACTTTATGATTTTTGTAATGAATTTACTTATATATATATATAGTCTTAAGAAAAAAAAAATCTTTTGAATAAAACTTACCAATTTATATATTCTTTTGGAAGTTAGAAGCTATCCTTTAAGGTTTCCGTTATCACTGTTAAGCTTACTTATCAGCAAAATACTTCTATACTAAAACTATATTTAAAAAATTTTGATTTGTTATTTTAAAAAGAAATGTTCTAATATCGATAATCGATAATCTAATATCGATATATCAAAACTGCTAAGCAATAATCAGAGAAAATATTTTTCTTTAATTTAATTTTAAAAAAAGTTATGTTTATTTTTTACTGAGTGGAAAGTAAATAATATTTTTATAAAATTATATTTTTCTTTTCATTTTAGGTAAGTGTAAGGATTCAGACGAACTTATTTAAACCTGTGGAAACTGAACAACGACCTTCTTAAGTAAGTATTAAATTAAGTGGATCTTTCGATAAGATTCAAATAAAGACTATTCAATCTTAAAATTAATCTTTATTTAAATAAAAACTCATAAGTTTTTTTTAAGTATATGATAAGTTAATTGTGTTAAGAACAAAGCAGAATTGTGTTTATATAGTTTCTAAGTAAGAGTAAAAGTTTCTAGTAATTTAAAGTAATACATTTTATATTTTTTTTAAAATGAGAATTTCATTCGATCTTTAATTTCTGAAGGTTAATAACATTTTTTAAATGTTTTTAACATTTGTTGAGACGATTCTATGATTTGAGCTATAATTTTGAAAAAAATTTTTATATATAAGTATAAATATTTTTTTTAATGTTTAACTTCACTTGAATTAGAATATACCGTAAAATCTGGCATATAACACACGTGCCCTTTTAACACAAAAAATTAAATTGATATTCAAGGGTGAGCGTTATACCCCGGGTATAAAAAGGAGAAGTTCAAAAATAAAGAAAGAAATTAGCAGAGAAAAAAATTAGATTTCTATATATATAGAAATACTTTTTATATTTAAAAGTTGTGTGTGATATTCCTTGTGAATTTAAAGGTCTGTAGTTCTAGAAATTTAATTTTTTTTTTCTAAAGCTTTGAATAATACCTCGAATAAATGACTTCAAAACATAAGATCATTGGACACATATATCTCAGGTATCTTCTTAGAAAAAGGGGGGGGGAGGGCGATATACGTCGATATACACCGCATTTTACGCGGTACATATAAAGTATTTTAAAAGTATTTTTTAGGAAGAAATTACTTATGTACAATTTTGGGCAAAAATTGAAGAGAGACACATTTTCAGAACATTTTTCTTTTATGGAAAAGTGTCTATAATAATATTTTGTTTATCTGTAGCTAAGTCCAATACAGAGCATGGACAAGGATTTTTGAAATATATATATGTGTGTATCTGTTCATATTTTTTTTTCCAAATCATTGCAAAGAAATTTTAACACACAAAAACACTGGTTAGTATTTCAGTTGATAGTAACTCCACAGTTAATGTATATTTTTAATAAATTCTTGTTCAAGCTCTATACAGGTGTTTCTTAACTACATGTAGGAAAAATATTATAACTGTACCGTGCCGACCGTAAAGTTTGGAAGTAGAAGCATCGTGGTGTGGTGATTTTTTCATGGCTTAGACTTGGGCCCTTAGTTCCTATGGTTTCAAACATGAAATCTAAGATTTGTGTGGACATTTTGAATAACGCTGCTATCCCAAATCTGTGGTAGTATTTTGGGAACACCCATTTCTTTCCAACATCATAACTGTTTCATTCACATATCGAGACTTTCTCAGCAATCGATTGACGAAATAGGTGTTCAAAAACTGGACCAGACTTCTCATAGCCTCAATCTAAATCCCATATACAATTTTGGGGAATATTTAGAATGTAAATGGAGTTGCCAGGCACAAATGAATGATCTTCAATCCCAACATTCACTTCAACTGTGATAGACATCTAGAAATCAATCACCATGACATATCAAAAACTGGGAAAATTCTCCATAGATTAGTGCAGTTAGTCATCGATGCAAAAGTGAGTCAATACTATATAATTAAGGATTGCAATATCGGACTAAAAGTTCAAAATCGGTATTCGGTATTTTTTAGGCCTTAATACCGGGATACGGTTTTAATACCGAAAGTAGAAATTTTAGATAAAGAAAGAAAACAGGTGTTTCTTTGTTTTATTTGCCAGTTTTATTAGAAAGTGTAAATATCGCAACAAATAATGAGTAACTTTTAAATTATAGCAGCATGTATAAAGAATCACAAAAAAGTACAGGAACATTTTATTCGTTTAAATCACAAAAAAAGTGTAAATAACACTATTCAGTCTATAGATTTCATCACATAAATAATGAAACCAAACCAAAGTATTATCAACTGATTTTTTATGTTCTTTAACGTTATTCTTATTCATTATTATGGGTTATTATTTATGAGAATATATATAATAAATCTGAAAAATATTTTTAACCCTTAAGTATGATATGCAAATACAATGTGAATAACAAACTCACCAATTTAAAAAATATCGAAATATTACGCACTTTCTTCACAACTACAACGTTGTTTTCACAGATTCAAATATGAGACTACGAATCCTGCGAGTGCGCAGTATCGCTTAGAGCTGTAATAGGATAGTTTTGGTCCGCCTCCTTGGATGATTCACATATTTTATCACTTCCTTAATTGTCCGATGCCTCTTTGTATTCACTTTCAATTTAATTTCGCCCGTTAGGAAAACATAGAAACAAAGACGTTTACTATTTTGCTATGCTAGCGATCCCTGAATATAAAGTGGAGTCAATTAAAAAATTTTTTAGTAAATATCGAAAAAACGGTATGTAAACTTGTGAATACCGGTATTATAAAATTGTACAAATAGCTCAAACACCGGTATTCGGTATCTCAGAATACCTGTGTTACAATCCCTATATATAATACAATCATCAGCTCACTCCGAAACTGTACCATTGGGTGTGTAGATACTTTTGTGATTGGATATAGAACTTCTCCATATACAAGACATTATTCGCGAAAACATGGAAAATGATAGATTCCTATATACGAGGGAAAGACATTAAGTATGTGCCAAAAGATAACAAAAAATAATTTAGCATGATAATCATCTGGAAACAGTTTTTATTTGTTTTAATTTTATTTACAGCAACGTTGATGTAACTATCCCATCATTTTATCAAAACGCCAATTCCAGCTGCATAAAATTCTTTGGGTTGTTGTGTCATCCGTAGTAGGACTTATGACGGGCTCACACGCCTTTTCATTAACATGTTCTTTGGGTTCTTTGGGGCCAGAATTAATGTCAACTCCTTTCCAACCAAACCCAAGAAGTGAAGCGTGAAGGAAAGATGCAAATTAGGAAGCTTTTAAATATCAGAAGTAAGAGTAAACGGTATGGCAATTTGGGGAATGTTATGATAGTATGTGATTCAATTATGAAGTGACAGCCAACAGTGGAATTCCGTGACATAGAGCCATTAGGTCCAGGTGCATACCATTTCACACCAGTAAATTCGCAACTTCCAGTAGGATTGGATCGATTGATTGAAATTAAGGTAGGTTTGACTTTTTAATATTAGGATCTGTGATAGTATTGGAAGTGAGTTTAGGCGAGTTAGTTATTGATTGTGGTCCGGGTTACGTTATTTCGGTAATATATATACTATATATTGTGTGTTTTGCCACCGTAGATTCTCTCACATATATTATTATTATCTAATCTGTTAGATGTTTAAGTTTTAAGATCTTAATAAAGTCAAATTAAGATCATGGCAACTTCTAGTTCTCTCGTTATTCCCACACCTCTAGCTCACGCTGATAATCAAGGAGAAGGGCACCCGAGGGGGGCAACTTCACAGACTTCATGTGGAACGTCACCGTCATCAGTAAATTGTTTACCTCCATGGTGTTGTTTATGTGGACCATCGGATGAAAACAAATGTGATTCGTTTTTGTGTTCCTCAATTAACGGGGAACTCGGTCCCGTCAAATGACCGAGGAACTCAACGTACTTGCACTTTTCGGAAATTCGAACGATCATGCGTTATGCTGTATGTTGAAAGTTGAGAATATCCTGATTCCGTTGCGATGATGTCAAGTACCATTCTTTGATCACCCCGAATTAATTCTTTCTACTTTTGTCCAGTGGATTTTGTCCCAATAAAAAATGGAGGGCCACTTCGATTTTTACAACAGTTCTGGAATGACCTTTCCACCCACTTGTACACTGTTTCACGTGATAAAGAATTCTCTCTATTAAAAGGTAACATTTCTTTATGAATATGTTTTGATTCAAGCACTTTTGCCCTCAGAAATCAGATAGCAGCACGTTGCTCTTTTATGGTACAATCCTTGAACACCATCGTCGTTTTTGAAAGTGCATTACGTATGCGTGTGAAAGTTACCTACTCAATATGAAATGAATATCCTAAATCTGTATGATGTTTAAATCTATCACCATTATTTGGAGATAACTGTCACTGTTTTAAATTTAGCCACATGCATTTGTGACTAACTTAATGACTTATCTTCGTATATGTAAAAACTTATTATAAAAAAAATGAAAATTTCCCGTTTTCTTATCTATATTTTTCGAACATTTCTCAACAGAATATAAGAGGAATTTCGAAACTTGTCTTCGTTTTTTATTTACTTTCATTAAATGAAGGAGTGTGTAAATTCTTTCGTCTTTTTTTATTTATTTATTTTGTTTTTTATATAGACCAATACTTCTTATGTCAAGTAAATAGTTGATCTAGACGAGTTTTTTCTCTTGCTTGAAAATTAGATGGGGAAAATACCTTCAAAAGCTGATTTCGAGATATTTTATTCTTTAAACTGTTTATTGATTTGATGGTAAACGGGAAACTAAGAATTTAAAAGGAAATATCAGACTGTCCATTAGGTCTTTTCATGCTGATAAATGGTTTGAAAGAAATAAAACTGATATAAGGAATATATGCGTGCAAGTACTATAACTTATAAATTAGGTATTGATGTGTGATTTATTAATTTCAAGCAAGAATTAATTAAACATATGAAAACTATATTAATTAACACTTTTTAGGCTTATTTTACTTCTGGATTTTGGATGACAAAATGTCAAATTCTTGTATGCTAATTTTCAAATATACATATATTTTTAAACATAATAGCACCATTCGCATTCAAATTTTTTTTAAAAAATTAAAGTAAAAAAAAAATCTGTTTTAAATAAATGAGTAATTTACCTGTAAAGTTAGCTTTCTGTATGGTAGAAAATTTATTATTTACTTAAATTTTCTGTATGGCAGACATTGGAATCAGTTCCCATTATTATAAATATAAAGATTAAAATACCTAGCTTTTATTGTAAATTGCAAATTTTTCTTACATCTCTTGCAACTACATAAATGATTATGAAATTATTAATAAAAATTTAATAGTGTATCGTTCGAAAGTACGGTATTGTACATAACCAACAGCATTACAGTCTGGACCATAGAATCATGTTTCTCTTACCTTTATTGCCTTTCTTTGAGCTGCAAATAATACATCATCCTGTTGGATTAATTTTCTTCTCGGTTGGGGCAATGTAGTTAACAAAATGCCTTCCAGACTGACGTAAAGGAAAGCGGTCAGCAGATGGACATCCTTTTTTCGTAGAAAATTCCACCGTGTGGTCCTTTTCAATTATTCAAACCATAAAAAGCAGATGTGAAATAATTCGGGAAAGACCGATTGCATAGTGTAAATTTTCACAGTGCCCAAGCTACACTCGGGCTAAGCCAGGAAGATCCGTTTCGCCTACCCAAGCTAAGCTTGAGAAAAACCGTGAAGGGGTTAATATATATATATATATATATATATATATATATATATTTAAATATATATAATTCAATCACAACACAGGAATCAATAAAAAAATCGAAACTAAATGAATCCTATAACATAAAAATCCCATTTCAGAATATCAATGGCGAATATAGAAGACAAAATTCTAACGTTATCAAACTAAATTAAAAAAAAAAAAATTATAAAATAAAAATTTATAAAATATCCAAGTGCAACCTCGTACTTAGGACCGATAAGTGGGGTTAAACTAGTTTGATGGCGCCAACCTTCCCCCTATTGCAACTTGGTTAATTAATCTTAAAATATCCAATTCTCAAAAATTTAAAAGTTAAAAATTTAAAAGTTAAAAATTAAATAGTTAAAATTAAACCATTAAACTTGAAAAATTAAACTATTCGCCATCGCATTCTGAAAGATATTATATTAAAATATTAAAATTCTAAAACAATTAATTGCATAATATAAGTGAACCCTCAAACACCAAAGATGACGCACTCATCCTTAGATAGAAAAATGTCTAAAATCTGAAAGTTCAAATTAAAAACCAATTATTTTCACAAATGAATAGCGTAAATCATTAAAAACTCACCAAAAAGCATTCTATCAATAATTCAATTCACAAATTTTGAACGATTTTTCTCTCATATTTAAATAAACAATTACCTTCCCTATATTTTGCTCATAACACCCACTAATGCCATGTCAATCCAAATGATTCATAATCTCACACCAGAGTTCAATCATTTGGTATTAGATGCAAATCAGATTGCTTGCAAAAAAGTTGCTTGATTGGTCATAAACGTTTGATTGGTCATAAATAATTTTAAAGTGTAGTCGTGTAAATATTGGTCTATGTGTATACCACAATGCATTCTGTGCGTGAAATGCACAAACCCTTCACAGCTGGACCACGAGCAAGCCGACCCCGTGGACCTAATGTTGTGTGGTGGATTTGTGCATTTATGAGTTTAAAAATATTTTTAAGAAATATTTTTGAGAAATATTTCTTAATATTTCAGCCTAATTAGAAATATATATATATATATATTTCTAATAAGGCTGCGAATTGATCACTAACCATTGCAGATCTGTTACATCCCCGGAAGCTGGTATCAATTTTTAGTGCGGTGCCCTGTAGGCGGATATCAATCTCCTCAGGTAGTTTTGACGCCCAGTTTCCTTCCTAGAAGTATGCACCAGAGCTCTGGCGATGAAAACCTGTGCTAGGATTTAATTTTGCCGAGAGTATCCAATCCAAACACACTCTAGGGATCTTTTACATGCCATATAATCTTACTACATAACCGCTGTTAATTTTCTGCATCATGAAAATCCACCGACTTGGGCTGGAGTCGAACCCTCAACCTTGGGTGCCTTGGCTAGCGTTAAACACGCCATCAAGGGGTTAAAATACAAATAAAGATGAAAAATGTGAAACATTTATAGGTATTTTAAACTAAATATGAAATGTTATGCAGCATTAAAAATATACGCTTTCTAAAACTGATGTATTGTTTATTTATATTTAGTAATTATATTTATTTTGTGATTAAAATAATTCATTAATGGTGAATACTTCAATTTTTATTATTAGATATTTGGGGGAAAATTCATAAAATATTTTAAAATATTTATTTTTTTATTTGTGAATATAAGAGTACAGGAAAAGGATCTTCTTAAAACCTATCACCGTTCAGATCTTAAAAGGCTCTTTAGAAATGCTTTGCAAATTGACATAAACCTCGAAGAAGTAATGAAATTGGATTTTTCTCATCTTCATTCAAATATTATTTACTTTATGTCATTTTCTACACTTATTTTAGGCTGCAATTGCATCAAGTAATAAGAATGCTCATCAATCATTTACCTTAATGCGTAGTATATTTTATTTATTTTTTTTTGTTTTTATTTTAAAATAACTTGTTTGTGTATCTGTCGTTATCCTTCGCTTAATAAAATGGGATGCCCTCTAACAGCTTATAAAGTAGTCATGTAAAAGAATGATGAGTATATATAAAGAAATGAAGTTATTTAAACAAAATAAACTAACAATATACTTTTAGTTGATAGAGAGAAAGCTCCTTAATAATTTTTTTCATAACAGTAGAAATGTCCTTTTTAATCAATATTTGTTTATTAGTTAGCAAACTGTTTGCATATTCAATGATAAAATAAATATAACTATACCTATGTATACTTTACAAATAAGTTACAAGATATATTATGTAAAGAGAGTACTTTTTTTCCTTCCTTCGATGTAAGACAATAACCAATGGCTAATCTAAATATTTGTGCCCGGGTATTAAGCTTTATACTAAATTTACCAAGGAAAAATGAATTCATTTTAAAAATTACTGCAGACAGTTAATTATATCGAGTATTTATTTCTCTTGTCAATATATAGTACACTGCTAGCTATTAAAATTGCTACACCAGGAAGAAATGCGGATAACAAAATGATATTTATTGGACAACTATATTGTATTGGAAATAAAATGTGATTCAATTTTCAAGAAATTTAGGTGCATATGTCCTGAGAAAACAGTACACAGAACAATCACATCTGGAAGTAATAACAGCACTTACAAGCTTGGACATTCAGTCAGAGATTGGATGGCATGTACAGGTTCAGATGCCATGCAGGTTCAACGCTATTCCTTAGTTCATCAACCGTAATGACTGGCGTATAGAAACGAGCCAGTCGCTCGGTAACTATAGACCAGACGTTTTCTATTTGTGAAAGATCTGGTGAACGTGCTGGCCAGAGCAACAGTCGAACATTTTCCGTATCAAGGAAGGTCCCTAAAATACCAGCAACATGCGGTTATGTATTATCATGTTGAAACGTAGGGTTTTGCAGGGCTCAAATTAAGGATAGAGCCACGGGTCGTAACGCAAAAGAAATGTAACGTGCATTGTTCAAAACTCCGTCAATGCGAACAAGAGATGACCGAGACATGTATTCAATGGTACAACGTACCATCACGCCAGATAATGTGTCAGTATGACGATGACAAATGCACGCTGCCAATGTGCGTTCACCACGATGCTTCCAAACAAGGATGTGACCACCTTGATGATGTAAACAGAACATGAATTCATCTGAAAAATGACGGCTCTCTATTCCTGCTCCCTGTTTCGTCATTCATCACACCATTGAAGACGCTCCTGTCTGGGGAGCAGAGTCAAGGGTAGGCACAGCCATGGTGTTCGAGCTGAGAGTCCATGCTGCTGCAAACGTCGTCGAACTGTTCCTGCAGACGCTTGTTGTCTTGCAAATGACCCCAATTCTTGACACAGCACTGATATTTTCTTCCTTCTATCTCATTTATTTGCACACATTTTTAATTCTTATAGTAAGATTACTAGTGCTAGTGTGTTTTTAAGAGACGCAGTTACTACTTTGTACTGAAATATTTCTCATTCGGGATTTTCTTTGAGGCGAAGGCGGGGACTTTTCGTTTAAGGCAGGAATTTAAATTCTTGAAAATATTCCATAATGGACAGGGTTTTCCTCGGTAATGGGAAATTTGTTGCTTGAGAAGAAATGAAAATGAAATGAAAGTCCAAAAAAGTCCGTTCTCAAAAAGTCAAAAAGGTTATCTCTGTCTCAATTGAAATGTAAGACTTCGTATTACGTCATGTTTCAATGTAAATGATACATCATGTAATTGGTTTATTTATAGCTGTTGTGTTACAGTTTTCACAATATTCATTTAAAAAAGAAGCAATATGTAAAACAACCTTTCCAATTTAAACCTAAAATATTCACAAGAGATATTATTTCAATACCACATTTTGCCAATTATGTTTTTAAATTCTGTACTAATACGCTAAATTCATGTGACGTCAGCAAGATAACTAGAATCCCCCGTGTCTTCATCAAATCATTTCATAAATTAATGTGTCGTCAGTCAAATGAAAAATGAAATCACGTGTTTCTAGCCTGTTAGCCTAGAAATGCATGTGACGTCATATCTCAGGATAAACCCAATGACATGTTTCCCGTCAATTAGTCCATTTGCGCGTTGTTGCCAACTTTTACTTATTGCAGAAACCTTTTTTGAAGTGTACACAAATGTCAACAATAATAATGGACATAGATCAGTGTTTCTAAAACTTTCAATACTTGTGACCCAATAATCATAGTTTTCATCACGCCTCTTCCTTACAATTATAATGTACTGACTTCAGTAATACTTTACTTTGACGCTACAGATGCAATACGACTGTAATATCTTAAGTGCCACCGGCGTTTATAAACGTCTTTCGCACCCAAAGCGTTAATTGCCCCCGACGTACATATACCTTTTTTTCGAAGTACGATCTTTTCTGAGCACTGCTATCCATGAAATTATTCTGAAGGCTGTGGAATACAGTAAAATGACCTTGACAGTGTTTGTGAAGGATTTACTTATTTCAGAAGATCTTCTTATTTATGCCTTTTCTTAATTCCTCCCTCCCCCAAATACATCACATACATGGAAAACGGTGAGGCAGTCAATGGGGAGTGAATCACTAACTTTTTATCGGCAGTTAAAGTATTATTTATAAACCGTACAAATTATCAAGATAACTGTTACTTTTTGTATATAATTTTATACATGGTAAGCCCATGAGGTCACTCGTAATTACTAAACATGTTCTTATGACTTAATTTAATTATGAAATGCATTGTGCAGTACTGATACGTCTTTATGTTTATTATTTCAGTAAATTAATAATTTTTTTTTAAAATAATATTTTGTTAACGATCTCTCAGTATTCTCGTGCCCCTCCCCTCTTTGTATTTATTACGCTCCCCCAAGGGGATGCGCCGCACAGTTTGAGAAACACTGACGTAGCTAACAAAACGCACTTGACTTAAAAGCAAACATATTTATTACATAGTTTCTTCTTTTAAATTTTCAAAAACTTTTTGAAGAATTTTAATACTTGAATATCTTTACGAAATTATCGAATTTTTAATTTTTATGTAGATTTTAAAAGTTGATCAACTAATACAAGTCAATGTTACAAATAGTTATTATAATCAGTACACAAGTCTAATGAGTCTATTAATAATTTGATTGCATTTATTATGTAACCGTTAAAATTTAGTTAATTGCCAAAACAAAATTAACTATAACCTTTCAACTATCTATTAAATGAAGTAAAAAATTTTGCCTTTCAAATATTCTATTTGAAGGAATGGAAAAAAAAATGACATTCTATTCAGAGAAACTTTTATACTTAACTGGCTCCAAATTCAATAACACTGAATAGCAGAATTTTACTCCGAAAGTAATGTGCTGAGACAGTCATAAATTTTAAATTTAAATTTTTTCCAAGGTGTTTGAATGTCAGAGAAAGAGACAGAAATATTATAAAATTGATCATGTGTATTGTCGAGTCAGCTTTTATTCCCAACAAAACCGATAATTTAAGTCCTACTTTGCAATTTTAATGTAGAAAAGTTGTCAAGGATGTTTTCGGTGGCAATATGGGATTCTACAGACCTCATTCATATTTATGGATTCCTATGTGAAAGATTTTAACAATGTTAACGTAATAAAATGCATTTTCAATATGATACTCACACTGTGCGTGGAAAGCTGTAAATCTCTTCAAAATAGAAAGGAAGAAGTTAAAATTAAATAAGGGAATAAAATATTTTATAGTGTAATTTTTTTTTCCTCATGCAGTGAGGATTTAAACAAAAAATTACTTTTGTAATTTTTTTCTGCTTCAAAATTCCTTCAATTTTCTTTTTAAATTCCTTTTTCAGTAACATTCGCATTCTATTTTAAAAGTTTTATAATGGTTGAAGTTAAGGTGATGCCATAGTCATCATATAAATACAATCCCGTGTTTCCAATCAATCAGATTATGCTGTTTTCGCAATTGCCAACTTTTCATTTTTGCCGAAACGTTCTTTTAAAAACAGAGGTATGTAATTTCGAAAAGATTGACGCACCAATGTGTAAGCAAAATGTTCGTAATTTAAAAAGGCACTTATATGGTGTAGGAATTTTGTCTTGATTCAGAAAAACATTTTGAAGAATCTTAATCTTTCAGCATCAATACCGAATTCTCAAATTTTAAATTAAGTAAATTTTACAAGAAGTAAAAGTACATATATATCTCTCTACTGTCATTTATGAATTCAATCAAAAACATGGAATTTAACTTATCATGAATCCATTACGCAAGCCTTAGATAATATTTTAAAATATTGTATAAAATTGATAAATTTACTTATTTACCTAATAACAGTTTAATTTTTATGA
>BMAV01004379.1:618561-635826 GCA_019973955.1 Trichonephila inaurata madagascariensis | reverse complement strand
TGTGCAATTAATCTCTGATGAATTGTTATTATGCAAATGGGGAAAAATTAGATATTTTTCCTTTTAAGACTTTTAAAGTATATTTTAACGTTTATTATAATATATTTGATATATTATTATTTATTTGCTATTGCAAGTTTTCAGTCATTTTTTTATGAATGGGTGTGTATTTATTTCCGTGAGTTATATCAAATTTTCTATCCTGAATTTATATTACATTAATACCACCAGGAAAACAATTAATCAGGCTCCACAAATTTTTCCAGATAATTTGCAAATGACACAAAATTATTTGAACTCTAGTAGATGTAGCTTTGCAAATTTATTTGTCTTAACATTTAAAATACAATTAAGTTTAAAGATGCATTACGATAGAGTTATGAAATACATTAACAGAGCAGGCTCTTCTTTCTCAAGTCTCAAGCAACAAAGGAGACGAATATAAGCATTTAATGATTGGCACGAATAGGTATTCTATTTCGTCCCAGTTCTGCCAAGGTTCTGTAGTGCTTACCCAGGAATTGAACACTGGATGGCAACACAGCCTAATGCTGCTGGTTGATTTTGAGTTTATTTCATGAAGAGTCTAAGATATTCCCAAAAAATCACGAGTAGTGATTCAAACGGCAGTGTTTCATGCGTCAACTGCACGCGCCATCTCAACAAGAGACTGTCTAAAATGTAAACGGGAAATTATTCAATGACACTAAAATTTACTGTTGATGTATACCACTTGCAGCGATGACTGGTAAAACAACCTTTGCTCAGAAAATCCATCAATAGTAAAAACCATTTCCTTCTCCAGGAACGGGGTATGTAGTGGATCTTTCTTCCGCAAGTCCCAAATTGAAAATGAGATGAATAAAAGCCTTTTATAACTGGCCTTAACAGAGACTCCTTTTCATGTTCGTTGTCTAAAGTAAGCACGGAGTAGCAGTGGACTGGTATGTCGGTGGTTCAAGCAAACACCCTCGTCAAAGAGTTTACAAATCATCCGAATTTACGTTTGGAAGTTTGAAAAGAAAGCAAAGTTCTTTTAAATGTTTGTATGTGTGATGACTTATATAAAATTACAATAATGAGTGTAATTATTTCTTTAAATGTGAGGACATTTAAATCTTTTACAAGTTCAAAATAAGTGAATTGCTTATTTTGAATTAAAATTAGTTAAAAATTCAAAAATGTGAAGATTATTTAATCGTTTAATCAATGCATCATTTAAAAATAAAATATTTACGTTCGAGAATCTAGAACAAAAAATAAAAATAAAAAATTCTTCTAAGGAAAAAAAACACATATTTATTTTTAAAAAATGTAATGTTACTTAATTATAAAATATAAAAATGTTGAAGCCAGTGAAATTAAATAAAAAAAAAAGATACTAAGAGCCCCCTCTTTTCTGCACCGTCACAGACCATAACATGGGTTTTCCAGTATGTTAGAGAAAGCGAAACTGTGTTTTATTATTTAAGATGCTGAGCTCTAAGCTGTTAATGTTGCTAAAAGGGGTTTTTATTCTGAAAGAATTGAAGAAGTCTTAAGTGGATTCATTTTTTTATCCGATCTTTTTTTAAAAGTTTCGAGAGATGATTGTTTTTAATGCCTGCCGGCTTATTTGTTCTTATTAGAGCATTATCTTTCGAAGAGCTTACTTTTCCATTTCCGCAGAAAATTTGATTAAAAAAAGTTTATACTTCGGACATATAATTTTTTATAAAAAAAAATGAAAAAATGTATTTTTTTTCTATTTGTCTTGGTGTAATTGAATTGAAGAGTGTTCGGTAATTTATATTTACCGGTTTTTCCATTTTTATTTTGTAATGAAAGACATGAATAATGAGGAACGGTATATTTTGAAGTATAGAAAGGTGTTTTAACTCCTTTATGGGTGAGCACTATACGCTGGATATAAAAAAAATGACAGATTTAAAAACATAGAGAAGGTAAGCATAAAAAATTGCATTTATACACATATTTAAGTGCTTTTTACTAAAAAGAAAGGGCATGTTATATTAACTTTGACTATTGGGTAAAGTTAAGACTTGTCATATATTCGTTTTCTATTGTGTAGTCGGATAATTTGTCGAAACCTGGGGGGGAGGGTTTCAGGTGTAGTTTAAACTGTGGAAGAAGCAAGCTTTATAACAACAAGTATGTATAAAAAATATTAAGTCAATTCCTCCGTAGTTCAACGAAAAAAATTTGTTTTTAGATTCTTCTTAGCAAATAATTAGAATTAATATAAGTATGTATAAAATACATATGGCAGAATCACAGTATTTAGTAGCAATTAATTTTTATTTATTAGCATTAATGTATCGTATTTTTATCCACAGCGATCGTGTGTATAAAATTTCAGTTCAACTGAATGCTTTAAAATGTGAGGGGGAAAATATTTTTAAAGTTTTGACCCAAGTCGCTAAAAATGAAGCCAACATGAATGCATCTATAATTCTTAAAGCAATTAATTTCGGTCAACTAACTTTAATTCATTATGATTAAATTTTCGTATTGTCACTCAAAACAATCGTGTATAGAAAATTTTAGCTAAAATGTGAGAAAAAAAAACTTTTAAAGTTTTGACACAAGTCGCCAAAAGGGTCTCTTATTCTCCAAAAATGATGCCAACGTGGCTGTACCTGTAATTCTTTGAAAAATTAGTATTAATCAATTAATTTTATTAATTATAATTAAATTACCGTACTGTCATCGAAAATAATTGTGTATATAAAATTCCAGCTAAATTCTACGCTTTGAAATGTATTTTATTAACGATTGAAAATTTTAACGAGATATATTAATATATAGGGAGATTGTGTGAACTAATAATAGGAATTGAAAAATAATGCTGTTATTTCAGATTAATCAATGTATGATTGATTCAAACTTTATAACCTTGAGTGCAAGCCTAATTAATTTCTTAATCCAAATTTATAAGATTATCCAAACTACACTTATTTCAGGATCCTCTTGTCAGCTCTTTTCTAATCGGCTACAGTTCTTTTCAAGTCAACGGCTCTACTATTTCCACTTTTCCGAACGGTTTTTCCTAGCAGGAATGAAAACTTCAAGACGAAGAACTCACTACTAGCTATTCACGAATCGCAATTGACTTTAACACACCCCCTACCAGGGCTTAACACTAGATTGACCAAGAAAGTTATTTTGACTGCTTTTTAATTTCATCTAGAAAAACAATTACATATATAATGCACAATTTCTTAGAATACATTTTTTTTCAAGTAAAGTATTTTTTTTAATGTTTTTTTTTTAAATATTAATATTTACTAATAATTTGTTATATGACTTTAAATAATATAAAAACTAATAAAAGTTAATTTTAGACAAATTTCTTTACACATTAATCATTCTTTCACAATATAGTCATGTTGACTGCTTTTGGGCAATATAGGTATATACTAAGTTTCAGTCTTTCTAGTGTTGAGTTGCATTTGCATTAGCATAAAATCAAGTTATCTCTACGGAAGGTGGTTTTGAACTCAAACCACAGTTAAAGAATAATTTCTCTAAAGAGATTAGTTGAAAGACTGTGGATATAGAACTCGTCAAAATTTCACTGAAATCTGTTGCTTTTTCACCATCTCTGTAGCTGGTCTTACCAAGCATTATTACTTCATAAACCACTAAATGTATAACTTCAT
Source organism: Trichonephila inaurata madagascariensis (assembly GCA_019973955.1). Classification (NCBI taxonomy): domain Eukaryota; kingdom Metazoa; phylum Arthropoda; class Arachnida; order Araneae; family Nephilidae; genus Trichonephila; species Trichonephila inaurata. Next base: position 632,164 of record BMAV01004379.1, on the reverse strand, counting down.
ATTTGGTGTTTCATTAATAGGATTGACCTCTATATGGTGGGCCGTTATATCTATATACATACATACAGCCGAACCTCGTATTACGAACTTCTGTATTGCGAGTTTTTCTATACAGCGAACCTTTTTCTGGAACCAAGAATGTTTCGAGATCTTTTTCGTAAACTAACATCCCAATAACGAGGTTCATTTTCTATATAATGAATTTTTTCTCTTTCTTCTTGAATTTTTTTCTCGATATTTTAAAAAACATTTCTGGAAATTTTAAGTTATTCTGTTATTTAAGGTGATCATAAATTTGAACTCTTTTTATTAGGTGCCTAACACGCCGAGAGCATTAGAATTCTGGGCTTTTCATCCAAGAAGTGAAAACTTAACCCCCACTGTACAGTTCACTATTAACATCTTCGATATCCCTTTTCACCCCCTGTTGAGTTCTCTCGTGTCCCCATGTCCTTGAACTAGTTTCCGTCCATTTACAGTGTTGATCAGTCGCACTGGTAAATTCGTTTCTTGTAGTTCGAAAATGTCAAAATGTAAGTGCTTGAGCATCAAACAAACAAATTTATGTCTATAAGACGTGGATAAAGACGTCAAGAAAGAGGATATTGCTTTAAAAGTTGGTGTTCCTCCAATCTGTTTATCAACTATTATAAAAAATTGAGATAAGTTATAAGATTAGGATTCATTGAAGTTTTGTTCAAAACGTTTAAGAACGTGCGTCTGTGTGTGTGTGAAGATGTCAACGAGGAAGTTTTGAAGCGGATACACACAATGCGAGAAAGAAATGTCCCGATCTTTGGATCTATCGTTTTTGGGAAATCTCTTCAATTTGCGATGGATATTGAATGCTACTAATTTCTAGGTGTCAATGGAAGGCGAGAAGAATTTAAGAAAAGACACCGAAAAATACACCTAAAGAGTTGGTGCATTGCAAAAATGTTAGGCGTATTATGAAACAAAGCATTTTTTCAAACAAAAAAAAACTCAAACAAAATGAATAACTTTCATGAGTAATTAAATTTAAGGACGAATAAATGGATGTTTAGAATTTCTAGTTATAAAATAAAGTACGTTTAAAATTATTTGCATGCTTTAAATTATAGAGAAAATGTCCTTAAAGTTCATTAATTTTAATATAAAATTATTTTCTTAATGTTGAAAATACAATGTATTCTTCGACATTCTTTATTGTTATTTTCCTTGTAGTTGTTCCTTCTGTATTTTAATGGTAAGATATATAAAATAAATAGATATTAATTTGCAAAAAGGTGTAAATAATTATTTATTTTTAACATATAATGTTTATGAATCGAAAATTAGTTTTATGTGGTTTATTAAGTATATTGTCAGATAAACCTCTATGAAACGAATTTTCCATATAGCGTACTTTTTTGCGGGATTTAGAGACTTCATTAGATAGAGGTCCAACTGTGTATGTCTCAGGGAAATGATGAAACTGGGGATTTTTTTTATCAATTCACGGAAGATGGAAAATAAAATTTTTTGAGACATTTCCCTGAGAGAACTCAGTGATTTAATCAAATCACTGAACTGTTTAAGTGAAAAGAGGAAATAATATTATCAAAAGAGTTGAAACGTATTTATTTAGTAAATCGTGCCTTATTCAATGCAGAGTAAGTAATACTATAGTCATCGACATAAAAATGATTTATTCGAAACTAATTAACAAAAGAGAAATACATACTTTAGCTGATATTTTTTTTAAATATTTTTTTATTAAAACTTTAAATATTTTTCACGAATGTAATTAGTTAATAATTAAAAATGTTTATTCAATTTTATTAAGACATATTTATTTTTTTTTTAATCTAGAGTTAAAAAATGAGCTACTTTTTTATGATTAAATATTTTTGTTTTACATTGTAATTTGAATTTTCCTCACAAGAACACTTCATAAATCCTTGACCTGCAAATAAGGATAATTTTATTGCAATCTCATTCAGTTACGCATAAAAAAAATTGAGTAATTTTTAGTGGGCTAAAATAATTTCATAAGTTTCGTTTTCATTTAAATTGATATAGAATTTTAATTATTTTTCATAAAGTAGATGTCGTTCCTTCTAAAGATGTAAATAACTTATGAAAAAATGAATGTGTTCAATTTTTTTAACTAGATCGTCTGCTTTCTTAATTATATAATATTTGTATATCACACAATAAATAAAAAAAGAAAACTATATTCCTGCACGAGGAAAAAATTAAATTAACAAATGAGATGAAGATTTTTAAGTTTAATTGAGATGAAGTTAAGACATGATCTGTTATTAAAATAAATATTTCTCCTACAAATTTAATGGAATTTGATTTAAGGATCAAACAACTTTACATTATTAAAAATGTAAAGCAGAAACGTAAATATAATTTGCATTTTACGTTATATGTTTTATACTTCCAATTTTGGCTGAAAGTCGTTGACAAGATAATTATTAATATGTGATAAAAAAATTCCAGAAAATAAGTTTTGAAAAAACTTATTTCATAATTACATTTTGATGATTATCTTTACAAATATTTTCTAATTTAACTTCTTAATGAAAATTAAGGAATCAGCTTCTAAGATTCAAAGCAAACAAATTATCCTAGGAAAACTATTTGAAATCTTAGAAGCTTCATTTGACCTTTTTAAAAAACGAAGGGAAATATTTCTAGTATAATCCTAGATTACCAATTATTTATATCATAGTTTAATACTACTGAGGATACAATATTTTTAATATGGCCTTTTTCTCAAGTAAACCTCACACCGAAGATAAAGAATGTAAAGATAATATTTCGTTTTAAATACCATAATAATTGCTTGTAGGTGCAATATCTGAAATTTCTCGAAACCTACAATTATAACTACATAATTGAAACCATTATAAAATTTTAAAAATATTTTAATATTTTATCAACATTTATTGCTACGACAAAATGAAGACAGTGGCAAGTCTATAGGCTCTGGCCACGAACTCGTGGTGGGCATTGTCAAATCTCTGGTTAGATTTCTGACCTACTGAACACCCTCCATGTATAAGAACTGATTCACGTAAAATTTGACAAGGTTGAAATAGCCCCTGTTGTAATGTTAGGGAAGTTTAGAGAAGAGTTTCAGCTAAGATTCCAATTTTATCACTTTGCGGAGCCCCTGCGGTCGCTGAGGATGTTTGAAACTCCAAATGATCAGCCATTATTATAAAATCACAATAACTTTATTTTTTCTATCAAATGCTATTCAGAAATGTCATAAACCGAGTAAGCAGTCAAATGTAATCGCTATCATAAACCTTCTAAGACAAATAATTATGTTGTTCATCTGCTTGAGATCGGAAGTAACTACACCAGACAGGTCTCGCGCGAAATAACTGGATATCCCCGACTAAACTATTTCTTCCAAAACTCCAAGGACTTCTGATAGTAAATTTGATAATCTAACTTTAATAGCAGTCCAACGACTAACTCATGCATTTACTTCGCTGTAATTTAAATAACACTTAACCCGCAATCACTCACGCGGGGTGTTCTGTACACCCCAGCATCAAGAAAAGCCTCCTAAAATTCCAAAAAGAATGCGCAGAACCACGATTTTTTCTGTAGCTGCACGTTTTAGGTTATTGAATCTTCAGACCTGATACAATCACTGTTACTCGGACAATTGAAACGTATCAACCTTCAAAATTTTATCTGGGCTGCTGAGAACTCCCTGCGAGAAGTTGAGAATAAGGATACATGTTCTAAATGTTTAGAAAATGATTAAAATATTATTTTTCTACTTTCTGCTATCCTTGTCATTATAATTATAAAGTATGTTTATTACTGGTATATACGTTTTAATTGTGGTTTATGAAAAAATATAAAATTATGCATTTTATGATGAAAATTTTGTATGTTTAGTTTAAATTAATGTTAGTCTCATTTTTATGCAATAAATTTAGTAATTTTATTTGTATAATACAAAAGACATCTTGTACTTTCTAAATATGTATCATAATGTCTTAATTTTTTTTTCATATTTAAATACAAGTGTTAAAAGTTTGGGGTGTCCTCTACACCCCGCGAGTAACCACAGTAGCAAAAACAGGTACCAGTGACCCCAGGTTACATTGATTTAAATCATGGTTTTAACTCGGGAAGCGATTTTATAAACATACAACAGCTAAGAATAATTTCTCCTCAAATGATTAATTAAAGGTGTGCATAGGAATTTTCACAACTTGCTTTTGGTTCAAAATTATGTGGCATCCTTCTAATAGCCATCGTATTACTTTAGAACGTCACGTTAATAAACATACTTGGTAACGCTGCTAAAAATAAATTCTGTCATATAAAACAATCAATAGTTGTTACTATTACAACAAATGTGTTCTATGCATCTATATTTACTGAAAAGAAGTCAAAACTCTATACTCAAGATTACATTTTATAATAAATCCACGAATTTATTGCTACGATATTTAGTTTTTCTTTTAAAAAATATGCTTTAAAATACAGTTTTATGATATTCTTAGACTTTTAGCCTTAGTATTAGAATCGAGTTGCTATTATAAACATCGAAAGGTTTTAGTATATGAAACAATGTTTCAATTTAAAGTCTGTTGCATTTATAAACATAAAGCCAGATGTCTTCAAATCATGGCCAATAGCGCTATTAATGCTCACTGAACTAAGATCAATCTTTATAATGTTTTCCATTCAAGGTTCACTTTAGCAACAACACCATTAAAATAAATGCGATTTTGTTCCAACTGAGAGCATTTTCTTTTCCTTAGATTTCTATTACCTCACTTCCAAAGAAAAGATACAGATTGCTTTTCACAACTCGGCACGATTCTCAAAATTGACTCCAAACCGCTCTTAACTGCTACGAGTTGGCGACTCATTTTGGTCATAAACGTGAAGAATTCGTTCAACAATTCGCCAAGGCATTGCGCTCTTAAAATGGCTATTTATCTCACGTGCTGTAAATTTCCGCCTTTTTCTTTTAGGTTTCAAACAATTTCTTCAACCCCAAACGAACATTTTTGTGAGAAGTGCCTTGAAAGTTTATTACTGTAGGGCGTATAAACGTGGCAGATGTTGATTCATCGCAAGTCGTTTTCAGTCGTGACTAGGGATGATTTAACTCTGGTGTTTCAATTATTCGGTTTTGTTATCGAGGACTTCCTTTTAAGAGGGATACGTAGTCAGCACTTTATTGCATTCTAAATCTTACGTCCATTCTTTGAATGGTTATAAAAGAATAAGGCAGCACGCGCATAAAATGATATTCGATTGCTTACAGCTGCAAATGATTCTTATTTGATGTTTTTAATATTGAAAGAAATGGTCATTTCTAACCTAATGCTTTACATAATCATTGTGCTGCGTTTCAATATTGACTTTAGAAAACTTTTTTCAGCCATAAAATACTATTATCAAATAAAAGAAAATGGAAGATTGATTGTGCATTTCAGATGTGGGCTCAATTTAAAGTATTTAGTCATGCCATATGTTAAGATACCATAACTTTAGATCGCCTGCTGTGACTGAAACTGAATAAATCATTTTAAATCTCGCTATCGGAAATCTTTTGCAATATTCTTTGAAAATTGTAGTCTCTTACGCATGCTGTTCTACAGAAGGTTATTCGCACTTTATGGAAACGATTTTGCAATTTAAATTAATTCACTTTTGCCTTTTGATATAAAACTTTGGCACTTTCAGAATAATCGTATGCTGATGTTTTCTTTTGATTGGAATGCAAAATAAAACATTTATTGGGAAAATGGCTCCTAAAATTGATAAAAGACTCGATGGTAACGTAAACGTGCTTACCGTAGGGAAATATTTGTATCAACAGAATATAAGGAGTTGTAAAAATCTCGGTTAATGCATTTAAAAAAAGATGCTTGTAATATATAAAACCTGAAAGGGAAAAAAACTCGTCTAGCTGAAAGTAAAAATGAAAAAAATGACTATGAAACCTCATCTTAAGACTGTTCGAATGAAGGAAGTGAATTTTCCGATCTTAAAAGATGCCTGCCCACTCAAAGATACATTGCAGTAAAACTGGGAATGTCTTTCGAAACTGTAAGCGAAATCATTCATAACTATTTAAAGTTAAAAAAGGTGCTCAAACCTAAAGTTCATCTGCTTTTACCAAAACATATTGCTAAAAGAAAAAGAAATTGAAGAGAATTATATGAAAAACACCTAGCTGGTGAAAAATAAAAAATTTTGTTAACGCACGATGAGGCATGGGTATATTTAAGGGACTGTAATAAAAGAATATTATTTATCTATTGCTTAACTGACGACAATGAAATGGCTTCGTCAGTGTACAGAAAAGTTCCCAAATATATTCATAATAGTTGCAGGATTTAGTTACAACGGCAAACTAAAAATCAAGAACTTCTGAAGTAAAGTCAAAATTAATTCACTCTATTAGCAGAATATTTTAGAACAAATTTTTGAAGAAGAAATTACAGCCTTATATGGACAAGACATTAATAAAGTTGATCTTCATATGGACAAATTCTCTAGTCTAAGTTAACTGCCACTTATTTAGCAAGATAAAATTTGACGAAATCTCATGTGACGAAATACCTGTACAGATGTTTTTCCAATGGACTTGTTTGCTCTCTGTTTATCTAAACGATCCTTGGGAAAATGGCATCTAAAAACACTGAACATACTTTGGAAAACGTCTCGCGGGGAATGGAGTAAAAGTGACATGATACTACTAAGAAAAATACTACTCTCATGGAAAATTCGAGCAAGATCTATAGTCAAGAATCATGCCAATCCAATGGAGGCAAATCACTGTAAATATAAGGCATTTATAAATTAAAAAGATAACTATCAAAATCCTTTCCGTAAAGTGCGAACGACCTTCTATATAGGAATTAGTTATATTTTTAGCACAATAAAATGGACTTCAAACAGAGAAATATGTTTGTGTAGCAGGTATTTCTCTGAGTAAAAACACCCCGTTGATTTTTAAAGCTTTTAAATATGTAGACATCAAAAGATTATTTCTTTATCGAATGTTTAAGAGATTTTCTGAGGCAAATATCATTACAGACCGTACTAGATGTGGTCATTCACACTCGATGAGAGCGCCATTTCTCGTCAAAGCAGTCAGGGAGAGAATACATCGAAGTTTTTATTTAAAGAAGGTTTTTCTTGTTAAACAGATAAACGTGTTTAAAAGATCAATGTTGCATAATAAACAAAATCCTTATACTAAGAGGTTTAAAAGAATAACTGGTCATTTTTATGGAAAGGAATTAAAGCACTAGTGGTATCTTAAAGCAGTGCTTCTCAATCTTTCAATGCTTGCGAACCATTTTTCAATCATAATTTTCATCGCGCCCTCCTCCGTAAACTAACAATGTATTGAATACAATAATAATGTACTATGACGCTAAAGCTACAATACGACTTTTATTATAAACCGCACAAAAACTATTAAGATAAGTATTAAATTTTGTATGTGACAAGCCCATGGAAGTCGCTAGTAATTATTGAACATGCTCCTAACTTAGTATTGATAAATGAATAGTCAAAAACATTGCGCATTACTAATATATTTATAAATGTACCAAATCAGTGTAAATGCGTCAGATTGTTAAAAGAAAAAATTAAATGTATCTGAATTACATAAAAAATTTGAATAATTTGTTTAACTTATATTTATTATTTTTATAATGAATGCAATGAGTTAAAAAAATTGCAACCCTCCGGTATCTTTTGCTCACACAATGTGACCCGCGAGGCAAAGAAAGTTGCTCATCCCCGGTTTAACATATGTAAGAAATGAAATAAATATGTGTATGTAAATCACAAATATTTTTATGTGTTTTCTTTGAAATAGCTTTATACTGATATCTTTTTTATGTGTCCCTCTGTATGAAATACTTTCAACGAGTTAACAAATCCCCGCATACTATACCTAAAAAAATTCACTTCATAATATTTTAATAGCGTTGTAATCTTATATACTCATATTTTATGGATCCCTTACTAATATATCCCCATCGTAACATATTCCATGTATACTATAACCATTATCACACTTCCTCAAATTACTGAGAACGTACATTCCGCATGTAGTATCAGTTGAGGCGGGTGAGCCACCGTTAAAGGATTAATCACGCAGTTGCTTAAGCAACGGATATTCAGTTTAATTCGACACAACACCTTGTGTGTCTCCCAGACGCTTGCTTTATGTCACCCTTGATCAGACAGCTGTAATCTATAGCCTAGTTGTGTCTAATCCCAGTCACGTTTAGTTAGCTGGCAGGAGAGATTTGTGTGTCCATTACTGAAAGGTCTGAAACTGCAGTTTTACAGTTGCATGATATAAGTTTTCGATCAATAGCCATATTATTTGAAGAGTGATAAATTTCATGGGATAGAAAATGGATAGCAATCGAAAACAATTATAGGTGATATTTATGAATACGGGCTGCAGATAATATTTTCAAAGGCTCATTCATTTGTTTTATTTATAAATTAAAAAAAGGAATTTACTATCACGTATTAAATAATTTCTTCATGGAATAGCAGATGAATTTTTCTGTATTTAACTATTGACTAACTTCGCGAGGGATTTTGACTGATACTGACTACGTATGGAACCAAAATTTTGAAAAACGCGCGTATATAAATACATATATATTATGATATTTAATAGTTAAATTAGAATATACACCTAACCTTGTTTGAAGAATGTTATCCTAAGAAAAAAAACATTTAAGTGCAATTTTTTTTTAGCAAGAAATGAAGAAATAATGATGTTTTCAAAACATTCTGCTTTTCTTGAAAAAAGCCTCTTTAATAATAATATTTTACCTATAAATAGCTAGGACTTCTAAATTGGAGCTGAAATAGAATTTTTGAAAATTTCTCTTTATTTACAGAGTTACGATTAATTGAATTAACAACGATGTTTTTATAAATATTCTCTACTCTTATGTAATAAAACATGAATAAAAATCCAGATCTAAATTATTTATTTCAAAAATCTTATTCAACCCCAATATAAAAGACATAACTATATATAGGCAAAATATTTTTATTGAAGTTTTATTTCATAAAAGGAGAATGTTTTGAAAATATGTCATTTTTTGCTAAAAAATTGTATATAAACAAGTTTTTTCTTGTAATAATATCCTTAAAATAATTTCATATGTTTATTTTAGTTTAACTGACACTAATGATCCAAAACATTATCCATTTATACGCATTTACAAAATTTCTGTTCTGAATATAATCAGTCATCTTAAAAACAGTAGGAAAATAAATTCTGTTTCTACCGTTAAAGTTCTACCCAGTTGGCAAGTGATCTTTGGTGTACTAAGGTTTCAAAACATTACTTCACTATTAACATCAACTGAACGTGAATTAAAAAAATGCAAACATTTTAAAGCTTCATTTAACATTAAAACACAATAAATATGAGTGAACTCAAATTAAAAGTTTATCACTTCACTGTCAAGTAAAGGACCCTAATTTGACATTTGCAGTCCACATTACAACTCTTAAAAAACATAAATTATATTTTATTTAATTAAATGTTTTCACAAACACAAAAAATATAAATACTTTGAGCAAACAATTTATTAAGAATAATGCGAATAAAAACTAGTAATATAAAAAAAAGTCAATTTCTATTTAGATTAACAAACAAATATTTTATTTTAGCTACTTTTCATTAAATAGTTACAATTAATATAAATATGTATATATATAGGACAGAATCACAACATTAAGTGGTTATTAATTTTTATTAATTATCATTAAAGTATCGTACTGTCATCCAAAACAATCGTGTACATAAAATGTCATTTCAGCTGAATGCTTTAATACGTGAGAAAAAAACCTTTTCAAGTTTTGACACAAGTCGCCTAAAATGATGCCAATGTGGCTGTATTTGTAATTCTTTAAATAATTAGTTTTAATCAATTAGTTTTTATTAATCATAATTTAAATATATTGTATTGCCATCCAAAATGATCCTATATAAAAAATTTTAGCTCAATTGAGTGCTTTAAAATATATTTTATTAACGATTGAAAATTCCACCAAGATAAATAAATAAACAAACAAACAAATATTTAGAGAGTGTGAGCTAATAGTAGGAACTGAAAAAATATGTGATTCCCTCCAGAACCTGTTACGCATATTAAACACTGTCAGCTTCCAAATGAGGTTAACACAGTTAGTTAATAGTGTTTCTTTGCTGTCGGACACAGGGGAAATCAAATTAAATTTGTGCAGCATCTGGCGTTTTCTAGACACTTGATTTAGGTCAACCATGTCACTAGACAACTGTAATTTATAGCATTGGGAGTTCTAAATCTAGTCACGTTCAGTTTGTTGGAGAGTTTTATCCGTCTTTTTAGTAGCAAAATAATTTACTGCCATGTGAATTACTACCATGACAGATAGATATAATTTTGAAATACTTTTATGTAAGAAATTTTGTATTAAACCGTTATTACTGAACTGAACACAGTGCCGCAACAGCCCATGAGGTGATAGTCCTACTGTGGATATTTCCGTTTACGTGACCTTAGGTGCTAGGGTGCTTGTGCAGATGTTTCGGTCAAATGGCCAGACTGACGCGATGACCGCAGTGTTTAGTTCCCAACCAAGCTTGGTACTCATTTATCGACCCACTGAAGAGATGATAGTCTGAGTCGATCTTTTCCAGCCTGAGATTTTAACCCCGGACCTGTGGCGAGAAAAAACAATTCACTAACACTTAGCCACTGTGGGTTCTTAAAATGTTATACGAGACAAATATAAATACCATTTTCAGCGATAGTTACCTATAATTCCATTAAACTAGTTCAATGATAAATTAATTTAAAACATATTTAAGCCGATTAATGTCAACTCAGGTAATATATTTAGGGTTAAATTATTTCACTTTCGCTTCACACAGTTATAAAACAACATTAAAAACAATTAAAGCAAACAGTGTGAATTAAAACTGTTTACTATATATTTAGGCGTATAGTGAGCTTGTATAAATTCAAATTATGTGTAAGGTAATTCGGGGGAAGATGCCAGTTTGTTAATAGCTCTTTTATTCGTCGATAGATGGCAATGTCGAGCCTTTTGTGTGAAGAGTCTGGTCTGACATTGAGTGTGGCTTTTGAATTTATCTGAATTAATCGTCTTTAATCAGCCTTATTTTTCGATCTTAAAAACATTTAGAGTGGTGAGTACAACTTTTATAATATTCCGTTCCTCATAGTTAAAGTCTATAAACGTACATGCTATTTTTAATTAGATATTAGCAATATAAGTGAGTAACGCATAATGTTACACATACGATGCATGTAGAAACGACCATAACACTGCAGCAATAAAGAAATAAGCGTGTTTGGCATCTGCCCCCTATACTTGGGCCACATGGTTCACAAATAAATTAAGTAAACTTAAATTTTTTTTCATTATATATAACTCTGTATATTATCGTATATAAAATATAACTACAATTAATAATTAGGCTGTGAGGATGGCACAGGGGATCTCCATAGGACAAGGATATGCAGGGCAGAAATCGACTACCGTTTCAGCCGGCTGTAGACCGTTTTACAAGAAAATTCATTTTCAGAAAACTAATTATGAAAAAATTTAATTTTTGTTTTTCTATAATTATTTTTATTTCACATTTAATTTGGTAATGTTTGTCTTATTTTTTTAAAATTTATTTTGGTGTTGTTGCATCTTACTCCGTGACTGGTGGCATCTTCCCCCATATATGGGGGAAGATGCTACAATTAAATGAGCTTTTTTAACATTAAATTTCTTATTTATTTCCATACTGATAAGAAAATTAGCTTGTACACATTACGAATTAAATATTGAAAAACAAGGTTATTTTTTCCATAGTCTTGTCATTTCAATTTTCAATGTACTAATCGAAAAATCATTAACTGTGGCGTCTTCCCCCGAATTATCTTATATATATATATATATATATATATATATATGTGTGTATGTGTGTGTGTGTGTGTGTGTTATTCCCCGTATAAGGCACCACCTTTTTTCATAGAATGGACAAGATAAATTCATGTGTGATGTTTTTGTGTTTGACGTCCTTCATTCGAATGATTTACCCCGACTTTGGAACAAACATGTACTAAAGTGACACGCTATAAAGGAACAATGTATAGAAGGAAAGGCTTGACAGAAAAAAAATAAGGTTGGTTCTATTTAAGGAAGATGTGCTCCAAAACATCATTCTTGATCAAGGGTGGGTGTACTTTTTCATGCTCCGTACTACTAATGTTTTCAAGGTGTTGCCATTCATCCAATAGCAAAGGTGTGGGCATTCTGCATTAAAATTATACGATCTCTTTTCTTATTTTCGACATTGTACTGTTTTAAAATATAGCACATTACTACTAGATCGGGGAGCGTGGCCGTATTTAATGCAGCGATCAGATAGCAACGTAAACCAATGAATTTGAAACCAATGTATGTACTTAATTTGTTCGCTGTCGAGTCCCGTGCCATTGCGGGACATGAAATCAAAACGAGAACCCAATTCTCGTAGATGCGCGGTCTATGGGAAAGTGTCTAAATAGCCAATACCCCCCACTTTTACGGAAAGAGGGGATAATAAACGCTTATTCTCCCTTCAGTTGGCGTTTGAGGAAACATTCATACGAATGACATAGCAGTGATCGCTTTTCTCTTTTACAGAGGCAGTGTGCGTGCTGAGTGTCATCGTGCACTTTCAATGAAGGTATATTTGTCGTCTAAATACTTATTGAATCATTTGCTTAAGGCAGTGCTTCTCAAACTTTAAATACTGGCGCCCCCCTTTTCAATCACAATTTTTATCGCGCCCCCCTTATACATTAATAATATACTGAATGCAATAATAATGCACTTTGATGCTAAAGCTACAATAAGCGATCTTTTAATTATAAACCATACAAATTAATAACATAAGTATTAAATTTTGTATATGTTACTTTTAAGCAAAAAAAATAAAAATAAGTAATAGGATAATTATTATGTTATTTTTCCTTTCTCTAATTTTTAAATTGAACATATTACAAAATGCGGTGGTTGCTTAAAAGACAAAATATAGATATCAGCTGAATATAGAAAAAGAACTCAAAGAGTCAATTTCTAATCATAAGCATTTCTTATAAAAATTTAGCTTTGCAAGACAAGCCCAATTCTTAATTTAGTATTAATTAATTAGTTATAAAATACTCTGTGCAGCACACACACACACTGATACATTAAAAGTATACCGGCTGAAGTGCCCGCTCCTCTTGCACGAGTTCATTTATAAGAAAATAAAACATTATTGATATAATAGCTGAATTGTAAGGAGAGTAAAGCCAAGTGCGCGACAATGTTTACAAAAATGTAAAATGATTTTTTTAAAAAATTATTGCTCAAATAATAATTAGTTTTAAGCGAATTGTAATTTTAAGCCTCACAGAATTAGCATTTATAATTGACGTTAAGTAATGAACAATAATATAAAATTCCGATGAAGAATAATTGTATTATTTTTAATATTTAAAGCGAAAATGCTTTTACCCGAGAGCAGGCGCGCACTCGATACGGTCGAGCGGGGTTA
>BMAV01004379.1:578204-593090 GCA_019973955.1 Trichonephila inaurata madagascariensis | reverse complement strand
TTTTCCCTCTTCGTGCTACTTTGCTGAGTAAGTTTCTGGCAACTCTGAATCGTCCATCTGCCCAAACGAAATCGTCGATTTTTGTTACGTTATCCTCCGTGGTGCTGTTTTCGGAGCCTCTAGGCATGGCTCATCAAAAACTGACGGGTGACCACGTTGAAATTCGTTGAACCAATTTTTGACGCTCGCCATCGAAGGAGAAGCGTCCCCATACTCTGCATCCAAGCGCTTTTTGATTTCACGGCGCGATTTCCTTTCCAAAAACAAGAATCTAGTCACTGACCGATATTACTACTTTTCCATTTTTTTTAAATCAATGGACACGCTTGCTTTCGCACGCTCTCAAAAAAGAACTAAAAGCCCGATCCAGCTGAAATTTCTTCAGTAGCCGTCTCTCTACAGGAAGGTACTACAACAGCGATATTCAACATGTGGGCCGCATGTGGCTCGCCGGACCTTTTTGAATGGCCCGGTCAAGTCCCGTTTCAGTAACAAATTCAATTATTTAAGAACAATGTATTCAAAATTTAGCGAGAAATTCAAACAATCAAGCAATCCCATGTATCAATTTTCCTATCAATGTGTTGCTGGTAGGAATTGCGGGATAACTTTTTTCTTTTGTAATTGGAACGGTTAGTGTTAACAAATAACTGCAGAACAGTGACTATTTTGCGGGTGAAGCTAATTTTTAATTAACCCTCATGCCTTCCAAGTGAAAAATATCTGAACAATATTTGTTATTTCAAAGCGATTTGGATCTTGACTGTTAAGTAGAAAAAACAAACATGAATCAACAACTTGTTTAATTTGTCATAAAAATGCTATATTTAAAAAATATACTTTTGGTCCTCACTATCCAACTAAGCACAAATCTTTCAATGCTTTCTTTTTTTTCAGCCACAATATATTTATATGTGGGGGACTTGGAATCACATTAATGAAAGGAATACGAAATTACCCCATAAAAGGGTAACAAAAAAGTGCATTAAACCCTTTTTATTCTGTGAGTCGATTTTTGATGGAGTGCATATAATTTTAAATTGAAATCCAAAGCTATTAATATTTTGATCCATTTCTGCATTTTAAATGTCTTTTATAGCGTTTGCCTCTCCCTCACCCGTTAATCCTCATATTGCGGCCCGAGAGAAATAGTTGTCATATGTACGTGGCCCGGTTAAAAAAAAAGGTTGAATACCGCTGTACTATACTATAGTGTATTTCTATTGTATTAGTGGCACCCTCTGGCAGTGAGGCTAAGTACTTATCGGACCACCCTCGTAAACTGCGACATTTTAAAAAATAAATAAATATAAGTTAAATAAAGTTCAGGCAGTTGTGATCATTTTATCTATTGTTTTAATTTTATATCTACAGCGGCAAACATATTTAATTTTACAACCAATTCAATGAGACATATATGTGTAACCTGACACTCTTTTCTACAATTCTTTTTTGTTTTAATTTATTTTTCAATTCCTACAATTAGTTCACCCTCTTTCTTTATATATATATATATATATATATATATATCTGGTTAAAATTTTCAATCGTTGATAAAATATTTGTATTCATCCACTCAAGTTCAAATATATTTTTTAAACTTATAAATGGATGGCACTTGAGGTCAATACAGTTTTCTTCAAATATTAATTCCATGATTCAATTTTATTTTTTAGTTTTAAATTTATTCTGCTTTATTTATGAGGAAATTAGAACTAGCTACAACAAATAGCTCCAGTGTCTTATGAATTTTTTTCTTAGTTCTAATACTTATTTTTTTATTCATCCACTCAAATTCAAATACATTTTTTAAAAATTTTTAGTGGATGACACTGATGTAGAAACAGTTTTTCTTTTCAAATATTAATTCATTAATTAAATTTAATTAAATAAAATAAAAATTCTATTTCTTGACCTAAGTAGGAATTGACTTTTATTTTTTCAATTCCTACTATTAGCTCACAATCTCCCCCCATATATTTATTTATTTATATATTTATTTGTTTATTTATCTTGGTGGAATTTTCAATCGTTAATAAAATACACTTTAAAGCTCTCAATTGAGCTGAAATTTTATATTCAGGATTATTTTGAATGCCAATACAATAATATAATAATAATTAATATAAATTAATTGATTAAAACTAATTATTTAAATAATTACAAATACAACCACTTTGACATCCTTTTGGCGACTTAGCTTCCCTTTCGGCGACTTGTGTCAAAACTTGAAAAGTTTTTTTCTCACGTCTTAAAGTATTCAGTTGAACTGAAATTTATATACACGATTGTTTTGGATGACAACACGATACTTTAATGATAATTAATAAAAATTAATGACCACTTAATTTTGTGATTCTGTCCTATGTATATACATATTTATATTAATTGTAACTATTTAATAAAAAGTAGCTAACATAAAATTTTTCTTTGTTGATCAAAGTAAGAATTGATTTAATTTTTTTTATATTATTTGTTTTTTTCATATTATTAATGATGAAGGTTTCGTTCACTCTTTTGTGCAGGGTGGCTCTCCTAATGGTAAATACTCGACTAACTTTTGATCGCTCGTGGGAAAGAAATCAGGCTTTGAGGCGAATTTTCTGAATTTATTTACGGTCCGCTATTTGCTCAGTCAGGTTATGTGTGATTTATTTTGAGATTTTTTTGGAGAACAAGTTTCTGTTTCTTAAAATTCCTAAATTTCAAATATTATAATTGAAAAATTAAAAAAAGAATACAGATTTTAAATTTAAAATTTGTAAGAGGAAAACTGCAAAAGCATAACATTCTGAGGAAACCACTTAGGTTAGGGATGGGCAGACTTTTCCAGGGTACGGGCTACTTCTAATTTATTAAGGTGTTGCGGTCTACCGAATGATGTAGGCATGCTGAGATAACAAAAAGGTCTGAAATATTTACTGTAACTTAAAATTAACTACGGAATATGTACTCACATAAATAAGTACAATAAAAAAAATCACACTTTTAAATCCCCTTGTTAAAAAGAAAATATACAAACATAATAATAAAGGCCACAAATGTAGTAACATCAAATGATGCATTTATTTTCGAACAGATGACAACATGATGAGTATCTACGAAAGGAAGATTATAAGATGTATTTTTGGAGGAATGCAAGAAAATAGCGCGGGGTGAAAAAGATCAAATTTAGATTCCTGTCACTCATATAAAGAATTTGCCATACTTAAGGTATCCGACTACGTTCGGAACCGTCATTTTAAAAAGGTGCATAAATGGATAATTTTCATGATATTTAGTGTCACTTAGATTAGAATACATGTATAAAATTTTTTTAAGAACATTTTTTTGACAAAAACAAGTTATTAAATACAATATTTCGGCTAAGAATAACCTTTTTTAAAAACGTTCTCCTTTCGTGAAAAATGCTTCTATTATAATAATATTTTGCCTGTATATAGCGCAGACCTCTGTACAGAGGCTCAACTATAATTTTTGAAACACTCGCATTATTTTCAGAGTTATAATCATTTGAAATAATTATCGGCGTTTTTTTCTTAAAATTTCTCCCCTCTGTTGTCGAAAAACACGGATAAACCCACTTCTAAGTTTTATATTTCAAATAATTATAGTTGAGCCTCTGTACAAAGCTATATACAGGCAAAATATTATTATAATAGAAGCATTTTTCACAAAAGGACAACATTTTGAATAAAGTTTATTCTAAGTTAACTTTTAGCCCAAATATTGTACATAAATAATTTTTTTATTATAACACTATTCTCAAAACAGTTATATATACATTTTCTAATCTAAGTGACACTAAATATCATAAATATTATCCATTTATATACTTTTACAGAATCACAGTTCCGAACGTAGTCGGATACATTAACTTTAACGAATTAAATGGGCAGGACATGTCAGAATGGACGAAGACCCCACCGCTAGATTGTCTTCAATGCCCGACCAATTAGCACACGGAGAAAAGGCAGGCCACATCTAAGATAGATTGTTGGCGTAGAAAAATATCTCCTAATTTTGAAAACTAAAAACTGGAGAACACTAGCAGGACGAAGGCAGCCTTGGTAAAGGTTCTTGAGAAGGCCAAGGCCCACCTTGGGCTGTCGAGCTAATGAAGAAGAAAGGATGCATTCAATCAAACAATTCGAAATATACATTAAAAACATTTTCTTCTTAAGTTCGTTCGTAATGATAGTCAGTAAAAGACTTAAACTGTATACTTACTGTCAGGCAATCTTGAATATTTCAGTGTATAATTATTTGCTGTTAATCTTCAGGTGGCCACCCCAAAATTCTTTGGCAGTCCACCGGGACTTAATGCCCATCCTGGATTTAGGTGCTCGACTCTTGTACGAGAATTAGATGATCCCATCAGCTGTTATTTGACTCACAGAAAGAGGGGGGTATCTACACATTCCAAATCACTTACCTAATTCGATGAAATTTGTCTATCCTATACTTATTATTTTTCCAATCACACTTTTTCTATTATGCATATACCCCTTTTATTAATATACAGATAGATTAAAATGTGTCGTATAACGTCCATCCACACTATCAGGTTGCATTTCTTAAATTTTTGTTATATTCACCGTATAACGTTCGCATGAAGAAACCTGAAATGTACGTGTGCAATGCTTTTATCTTTTGAAGTCATTCATAAGGCGTTATCCCAGGCTTTTGAAAAATAGTATACTTGAACTACAAGGTCATAAAATATGTAATTTCTTTTAAACAAACTGTATTTCTCTACGTAGAGTTGTTAATTTTTTTAATGCTACTCTCTTTTTTTAGAGCTGTCATGTTTATATTCGACTTATAACACAAACATGTAAGTTTCCATCTCATTTTTTTATGTTATAAGTGCGCTTTATACGCCAGATTTTGCAGTATATATATGTGCATTAAATTAAATTTATTAGAATCATTTAAATTCATTTTGTAAATCTACCTTTTTCCTGTTGTTAATTTACTTCAAATTTTCTTGCATTCTTAGAATATTTAATCAACTTAATTTTAAATTAATTTCCTGATAAGTCTAAAACTGGAATCTAAAAAAAAAAACAAAAAAAAAAAAAAAAAAAAAAAGGGTTTAAAAAAAAATGTGGAAGCGAATTTTTTAAAAAAAAACTGTAAAAGCTTTGGTCACGTTTTCCACACTTTATTTTCCAACTTTAAATGTAAAGTTCTTCCTCCCCGCTCTCAGATTTAATTAATGCTTCATAAGAAAAAAAAAATATCTTCATACTAAAGATTTACGAAATAAAGTTTCATTGTAACATTTAATGACTGTAATTAAATTAAACTTTCATGCACGAGCCAATCGAGTGTAAGATAAAAATGTCTGGAATTGCATTTTCAAATGTACTGATCATAGATGAATATTTTATGGTTATTACATCGATTCTCAAAATGTTTGGTGCCCCCCTCCTATGTGATCACGATAATTCTACGGAACGGCGAGAATATCAAACAAATGTCAATAAAAGAATATTTTAAAAATATTATTTTAGTAAAAGGAAGATTTTAGAAATGGATGATTGAAGATATAAACATTTAATTTAATTAAGTTATTTTTCATCCTGTTCCAATCAAAAAATTAGAAAGAAAATGTAATATTACTCTTAGCCTATTATATAAAATATATATTACTTAAAAGTATCTTACTTGTGAAATACCTATTAATTAAAAGTGTTTTTTTATTTAAAATATCTATTACTTAAAAGTAATTTTTTTATTTAAAATATCTATTATTTAAAAGTAATTCTTTTATTTAAAATATCTATTACTTAAAAATAATTTTTTATTTAATATATCTATTACTTAAAAGTAATTTTTATTTAAAATATGTATTACTTAAAAGTAACTTACTTAAAGTACCTATAACTTTTCAGTAAATTACTTGAAATATATATTAGCTAAAAGTAATAAATATAAATTTTAATATTTGTCTTGATAGTCTGTATGGCTTATAATTAACCCTTCGCCGGTCGCAACTCTGAACGAAACAAAATACGCGCACCCGACCTGAGAGGGTACCAATATATTTTGCCCTATCCCTGCTCCCTAATCAATTTTAGCTCAAAACACCAGTAAGACCACCTTATGCAAGATCTAAAGAACGCAAATACACCAACTTGTATAAAAAAAGAGCCAATTTAATGAAGAAAATGATGCTTAAACTAAAACAAAAAAATTGCTAATTTGACACAAAATAAAAATGAATATTGGACTAACAAAGTTTAATAATAGCAAAAAAAAAACAAAAAAAAAAACTGGAAACACATGTTGTGTAATATCTATTCAGATGTGGGACCATCATTTTCCTCCGCAGTCGTTAACTGAATCCAATGATGAATCTTCCAAAGAAGCAGTTAAATAACAGGTCTGGCTCAGCAGATTTACTTGGCTTAGACAGAACGGTTCAAGATAATTTTCATATTTGTAATTTGTCATTCTCCTAAATTCTGATTCAGCCATGCACGCCACACACTTGCGTCTTTTGGGAGATGGGAAGGAAGAATTTTTTCATATTCTTTTTGTGGTAAAATCTTCTCTTCAAACGGTATTGCAAATGAGACGGCACTTCACTTGGATTCAGACTTCATCATGCTAGCGGTCCAATCACAAGTTGATGAGACAAATTATCAAGGAAGGTTTTATTTTTGTGGTTCAGTCCATTCCGAATCGAAATCCCTAAGGAATTTATAACAGCGATGTTCAGACTGGCAAAATTTAAAAAAATATATATATATAACCTCAAGTTATAGCGTTTTATGTTCCTTCTCAAACTGTATGTATAGCACATTTGATCAGCTGTGTCAACTCCAGCTTTAGTGCTATTCTAAAATGTGATTACTTCTGATCTCCAGTTGGTTGATGATTCTTTGATACGTATGATTGAAAGTTTTACAATTGTTGAAGCCTGACAAGCCGTTGCATTTAGCTGTTTGAGAGATCAAACAACATTTTAGTGATTTCAACAAGAAATCTAGAACAAAGGACAGGAGAAAAAGAATTAGTTATCGATATACCGGAATACAAATACACTTTTACATACAAATTATTACCAATTACTATTGTCTTGAAAGGAAAAGTAGAATACTTTGTATCATATAATATTTTGTCTCTAAAATTTATAAATTTAAAAAAACTGTTGTTTGTGAAAGGAAGTATTTAAGCACTTCTGAAAGAGAAGTTTGAAAGTTACGTATACTTCAATCAAAATAATGATGTAACTTTTTTTATTTCTTTATGAAGAGTACATTTTTCTCACAAAGCATTAATCCCAAAATTTGCAGAATTGTATTTTTTGTTTCAAATACAGAAAAAGAAAGGAAAGGAAATTTTACTATACGTTACTCACACAGAAAAAAAAATATCACTTTTTCAAAGAACAATCTTACCTACTTTTATGAGGGCTGTGGTAGGCCAGTGGTCAAGGTATAGGATCATGGCAGGCATGTCATGAGTTCGAGCCCAGTACCCCTAAAGACCCGCAGTGTAGGGGAGCGATGGACGTTAAATCTGTCGAGAGCTCGAACGTCCTCCCGTTCGTGTGGTGTGGTAATTAGGAGAGGAGGTACCAGCTAAGGTGTCACTTGGCCATGGTTCAAAATTACGTGGTCCGTCACCAAAATTCCTCGTGTAGCTAACCAGTGCGACGTTAATATTCACTCACCTACTTTCATGATTACATTTTTTTTTCTTTCAGGACTTTTTTGGTACTTTTCCTTTCTGCCTGCGCTAATTTCTTTAAACAGGCTTTATTGGCGACACAAAATTTTAATAAATATTAAGTCTCATTGGTTTTTCATCTATTTTTGATATGTTATGTAAAATACGTTACTGATAAGAAAAGACCACAAGTTGTTTTGAAAATATGGTGATAAAAGTTAATCAGAAATTTTCCGTTTGACGTCAGTAGTATCATTTTTTGCGATTTATCGCCTTCGCCGGCGAAACGGAAAATTACTCTATTTGCAAACATGCTCTTCTAGATTTGAAACTTCAAATTTTCACCGAAATTCCTATTTTCTAAATTAAGTATGTTTTCCAACTCTTACAAGCCTTTTCCCATTTCTGTAGTTTTCATTTTAATAGTGTACAACATGTACAAAAAAGAAGTAAAAACCTTTCAATGTCAATTAATCAAAACAAAAATATTTACAAAACTATTCGTTATGCTTGATATTTTACATCGAACTGAACATTTTATATATTAATCAGTTTTTTTATCAGCTACAATAAGATATGATTCGGAAAAAAAAAAATTTAACAGAATTTTTTGTATGGCACTTTTAAATCCTTGATGCAGTTATAAACATGAAAAATAAAAAAAATTCTCTGCCGATTAAAAGTTACGTGATTCGCTCTCCAATGCCACCATTTTCGACGTAGAAGCGCGTATGGGATGTATTTTTAGGGGGAAGGGGGAAGAAAAGGAATACATAAGCAAATCCTCTAAAATAAGTAAATCCTTCGCAAACACTGTCAAAGTCTTTTTATTGCATTTCAAAGCCTTCGGAATAATTTTATGGATAGCAGTGTACAGAAAAGATCATACTTCGGAAGGACGTGTATTTATGTCTAGAAAATTAATACTTTAGCTGAGTGAGTCGTTTATATACGCCAGTGGTTAAAGAGGAGCTTAAATTCGTATTGTAGCTTAAGCGTAAAAGTATGGTATTATTGAATTCAATTCATTGTTATTGTATAGAAAGGGAGGGCACGATGAAAATTAGGATTGAATATTGGGTAGCGAACACTGAAAGTTTGAGAAGCACTGCCCTATGGGGAGGATACTAGAATTCAAAGTTCCATTGTGGTGATTTGTATGCCACCTATATGGTGCCACACTAAAAAGTATTACCAGTTCCCGAGAAATGTATTAGGACTACAATGGTAAATAGAAATCCGCTGCCTCATTGGGAAAAAAATATTGAATGGAAAAGAAATTATTTATTAAATTAAGTAATTTAATTGAAAATTCTTATATTGGCTGTGAAATAAATGAAAATCGAAATTTTTTTTACCTAAACTATTTAAGCAATATCAGATGTATTTTTTTCAATTCCTACTATTAGCTCACGATCTCAATTTATTTATATATTTATTTATTTATTTATCTTCGTGGAATTTTCAATCGTTCATAAAATACATTTTAAAGCGCTCAATTGAGCTGAAATTTTATATACAAGATTATTTTGAATGACAATACAATAATATCATAATAATTAATAAAAATTAATTGATTAAAACTAATTATTTAAAGAGTTACAAATACACAGCCACGTTGACATAGTTTTTGGCGACTTAGCGACCCTTTTGGCGACGTGTAAAACTTGAAAATGTTTTTTTTTTCTCACGTGTTAAAGTATTCAGTTGAATTGAAATTTACATACACGATTGTTTTGGATGACAATACGATATTTTAATGATAATTAATTAAAATTAATTACCACTAAATGTTGTGATTCTGGCGTATGTGTCCACATTTATATATTTATTATAACTAATTAATAAAAAGTAGCAAAAAAATAAAATTTTTCTTTGTTGATCTAAATAGGAATTGACTTATATATGTATTTTTTTATGTTGCTTGTATTTTCACAAACTCTCTGGAAATTTAATTAAACCACAATCCAAACTAATTTATTAAATAGAAAACATATTACCAAATCCTTCAAAATTACTCCGAATAATGAATGTAAACACATTTTTAGCAGTTAAGGTATCCGACTACGTTCGGAACCATGATTTTGCAAAAGCGTATAAATGGATAATATTTATGATATTTAGTGTCAGTATCACAATAAAAAATTATTTAACCCGCGGTCACTCGCGCCTGTTTTTGCTACCGTCGTTACTCGCGGGGTGTAGAGAACACCCCAAACTTTTAACACGTGTATTTAATTATGAAAATAAAATTAAGTCATTATGATACATATTTATAAAGTACAAGATTTTTTTTGTATTATACAAAAAAATTATTAAATTTATTGCATACAAATGAGACTAACATTAATTTAAACTAAACATACAAAATTTTCATTTTAAAACACATCATTTTATATTTTTTCGTAAACCAGTATAAAACGTATATGCCAGTAATAAATATACTTTATAATTAATGAGATAATGATAGTAGAAAGTAGAAAAACAATATTTTAATCATTCTCCAAACTTTCAGAGCAGACTGTGTACAAATGCTCAACTTCTAGCGGGAGTTCCCAGCCCTCCAGATAAACTTTTGAAGGTCATTACATTCCAATCGTTCCTTAAAGAGGGATTGCATCAGGCCTGAAGGTTCAATGACCTAAAATGTGCAGCTACAGAAAAAATCATGGTTCTGCTCATTCTTTTTAGAATTCTGGGAGGATTTTCTTGTTGCTGGGGTGTACAGAACACCCCACGCTAGTGATCGCGGGTTAGGTACAATATTTTGACAAAAAATTAACATAGAATGACCCATTTTCAAAATATTCTCCTTTTGTGAAAAATGCTTCTATTATAATAATACATCGCCTGTATATAGCCCAGACTTCTGTACAGAGTCTGGACTAGAATTTTTGAAATATGTAACTTAGAAGTGGGCTTATCCATGTTTTACGACAACAGAGGGGAGAAAGTTTAAGAAAAAAGCGCCGATAATTATATTTCAATTAATTGTAACTCTGAAAATAATTGAATTTTTCAAAATTCACAGTTGAGCCTCTGTACATAGGTCTGAGCAATATACAGACAAACTATTATTAAAATAGAAGCATTTTTCACAAAAGGAGAACGTTTTGAAAAAAAGTTATTCTAAGTTACATTTTTGCCGAAATATTGTATTTAAAGAATTTTTTTGTCAAAATGGCCTTAAAACAATTTTATACATGTATTCCAATCTAAGTGACCCTAAATATCATGAAAATTATCCATTTATTTCCGAACGTAGTCGGATACCTTAAGTAATTTTAAACGTTGTGGATGATTTTTGAATGATCTCAAGTCATGACGGCCACGTGGTAGAGACAACGCAAGTGTTCTTCACATTGAGTTCAACATTAAACTATCTTCAAATTTCGTTCTATTTTTGAAAATTAGATACAATTTCAATTTTCATAATTGGGTAAAAATTTTCAAATGCTGTTAAAAATATTTTTCAAAAAGATTTTAAAATAAAAAAAAAGAACTTATTTTTTAAGTGTACTCTTAAATAGCATGCATTTTTCAACCTATGTGCTTTATTATTTTTGATAAATATGTATTTTTTAAATGGAAATTTCTACAAAGAGAAAAAAATTACAACAACAAAGTGCATTAACTTTAGTTTATACCCTTCGTAGTGTCGAATTCCTAAATACATTTACCGCGTAACTTTAATCTCTCATGTGTTTTTGAACAGACTGTTCAGAAACATGTAGTTGTCATCATCATGTGATTATGGTATCCCATTAATTTAGCCCAATGAATTGTAATCATTTTTGAAACGATATAAGTCTTTCTATCCTTCTGAGTAAAATTAAATTTGCATCCATCATCCAAAAATATGAAACCATATCTTTATTTTATTTTCTGACACTTTGATTGAAAGTTAATTAGATGTTGAAAATAATATTATTATGTGAACGAAAGTTCAGTAACAGTTAATAAAACTGTCAAACTGTTATCTCTGCCCTGCGTTAGAAAATGAGATAAAATCGAAAATTTCGCTAGTTAAAAGGTCACAGTACTTTGATTAATCTCTAATTAAATGTATATTAAGCTCATACTAGTAAAGTGTAGTTAATGGAATACTTGTTCCTTTAGCCTTTCTTTAAAACAAATACGAGTGTCCATAGGTTACTTAAGAATTTATTTAAAATGTTTATTTTTTATAAATAATTAGTTTGTTATATATATCAAATGGAGTATTAGGTAAAATTATGATAATGTTTCTTCAAACTTTTTTACTTAATTAAATTTAATTACAGTATACTAATACACAGATACGTTATTTTGATTGACTTTCGTAAGAAATCCTTACAATATAAATTGTAAATGGAACAAAATTATATTTTGAATAAGCTTAACTAAATTAATCTTTTGGAATCAATTTATATTAAATTTTCTATTTCAAAATGAGAGAATATAATATTTTACTTTTAAAAAAGCATATACAGAAGGCCGTTTGCTGTTTATAGAAACATGGTCAATTTATTTTCTATAAATATCATATTTTTTGTATAAATTTACTTTTATATGGTAGACATGATTCTTGACCAAAGATCTATTTAAAGTTTTCATGAAAGTAAACTTTTTCTTTGTATTGTCGGGAAAATTTTACTCCATTCCACTTAAAACGGTTTCCAAAGCCTGTTCAGTGCTCTTGGATGCTGTATTCCTAAGTCTCATTTTAAGAAGCAGAAAGCACAAGTCTATTGAATAAGTGTGTAGGTGGATTTTACACGTATTCCATCAAATGGGATAGAGTTTATTTCTGTTTCCTATTCTTTTTTTGCTAAATAAATGACGGTTGACTTACATGTGTGACTAGAGGCTTTTTTCGCATGAAGCTCAACAGTAGCAATTGCCTTTCCATATAAAGCGGGAATTACGTCTTCAAAAATTGGCTGTAAAATATTCCGCTGATATATTAGAGTTAATTAATGTTGAACTTTATCTCAGGCGTTTTTATATTTAATTTGCCGTTGTTACAAAATCCTGCATCTATCATGAATCGCCTTAGGAACTTTACTGTACACTGACTACGCCTTTTAGTACGGTCATTCCCGTCAGTTCAGCAATATAAAGTTGATCTTCTTTTACTACAGTCACTTGAATATAACCATACATCATCGAGTTTTATCACAAATTTCCTTTTTTCAGCAATTTTTTTTTCCATAAATTTCTACAATTTTCCTTTCTTTCAGCAATATGTTTTGAAAAAGGAAACAAAATTTAGGATTAAAGATATGTTTTAACTTTAAATCCTTATGAAGGATTTTAATTATAGTTCCGGAAGACATTCCTAATTTAGATGCAATGAATCTTTGAGTCGTTGGATTTTCTTTTAGGATCAGACTTCACTTTCTTGACAGCTACCTGTATTTGAATAGTCTAAGGACAGCGTTTCTCAAACTGTGAGGGGAGTGAAAACTTTAAGAGGGTGTGCGAGCATATTGAAAAGTAGAAAAAAGAAAATTATTTGAAAAAAAAATAATTTACTGAAAATAAACAAACAAAATACATTGTAACAAAATAAAAAATAATACACATTTACTCTGATATATTACACTTATATATGTATCAGTGCTACGCAATGTTTTTCATAATTAATTTAATAATGCTAAGTTAACCCGCGATCACTCGCGTGGGGTGTTCTGTACACCCCAGCAACAAGAAAAACCTCCTAAAATTCTAAAGAGAATGTGAAGAACCCCGATTTTTTCTGTAGCTGCACATTTTAGGTCACTGTACCTTCAGCCCTGATGCATTCAATCTCGCTGCGACGATTGGAAAGTAACTACCTTCAAAAATTTATCTGGGGTGCTGAGAACACCCCGTGAGTGATTGAGGTACATTTTCGTATTCGAAGCATCTAAAAAAAGAGTACGATTTACTCTTTTCGTTTATATTTTTTTTTTCAAATATATTAATATGCATGCATATTTTATTTAAAATTTCAATCATTGAAGCATTAAAATAATATAATTCTATAAAATAATTATAAAATATAATTTTTTTTTTATTTTTGAAAACATTTCCCAGAAATTATGACAAAATCTCCATGGGAAAGGGAGAAACAGCCACTTCGTCGTCTATTAAATACTGTATCAACAGATTGTCAAGATGAACTAAGTGAATTCGATGACTGTGTGATTTCAGAATCAAACTTAGAGAGATAAAACTTGAAATTGTAAATTTTTATAATATAGGAGGTGCTGATATCACTGATGAAATGTGCAGTATATATATGATGTATCGCGAAAATGTAACCATTGGCCAGTGCGAATATTTTATCATCTACTTAATACTGCAGGAATTAATGCTTCCATTGTCTATCATTCGGTTCTTCCTGAAATGAAAAAGAGACATTCAACATTATTAGAAGAGATTAGAATGGATCTTGTTCAGTCACAGTGTGAGATATGAGATCGAAACTTCCAAACCTTAACAAAACACTCAAAAGAAGCTTTACCGACACAGACGATATTAAAAAGTGTATCAATCTACCAAAAAAGGGGGCGTTGCATTGTTTGTCCACGGGTAAAAGATGTAAAAATTACTTGTTTTTGTCTTCAATGTAAGAAAATATGTGCTTAAAGCATATGAATACAGTCTACTCTAAATGTCTGAAATATGATTAAAATATTATATTTCTACTTTTTGCTATCCTTTTCATTAATTATAAAGTATATTTATTACTGGAATGTACGTTTTACTTGTGGTTTACGAAAAAATATAAAATTGTGTACTTTAAAATGAAAATCTTGTAAGTTTAGTTTAAATTATAATGTTAGTGTCTCATTTGTATGCAATAAATTTAATAATTTTATTTGTGTAATACAAAAAACATCTTGTGCTTCATAAATGTATATCATAATTGACTTAAAAGTTTTTTCATATGTAAATACATGCGTTAAAAGTTTGGGGTGTTCTCTACGCCCCGCGAGTAACGACGGTAGAACCTGGTTTTTAACCCGGTGACCGCGGGTTAAGAACGTTTACAAAATTACCAGTGACCCCTTGGGATTGTCATATATAAAATTATAAACAAAAAGTATGTATAAAAGACTTATCTTGATAATTTGTACAGTTTATAACAAATTCTTCAACTGCCAAATAAAAGTTACGCTATTAGCATCCCAATGCCACCCTTTTTCCACACGTTTTCACGCGTATAAGATATAT
>BMAV01004379.1:561599-578104 GCA_019973955.1 Trichonephila inaurata madagascariensis | reverse complement strand
TACAGGAATAAAGAAGCAATTAATCTGAAATAAGTAAATCTTTCAAAAACATTGTCAATGTCCTTTTATTGCATTCCAAAATTTTATGGATAACAGTGCATAGAAAATATCGTACTTCAGAAAGACGTATATATACGTCAAAGGAAATTAATGCTTTGGCTGAGTGAGACGTTTATATACGCCGGTGGCACTTAAGAGGTTAAAGTCGTATCGTATTTTTAGCATCAAAGTATAGTATTATTGAATTCAATACATTGTTATTGTATGAGGGGGTGCGATGAAAATTACGATTGAACATTGGGTCGCGAATATTGAAACTTTGAGAAGCAGGATGAAGTTCCTCGGCCATGTTTTCCTTTTTATATTTCTAGCTAGACTTATTTTCCTTTCAAATTTAATATATTATGAATACCTCTTATAGAAATGCAATAACCGAGTTATTTACCTCGCTTTATAATTTGTTGATACAAATATTTATCTTCGGAAAGCGTAGTTACGCAATCTTTTAGCTATATAACAATTTTATATATAGGAGCCATTTTTAAAATAAGTATTTTATTTTACATGTCAATCAGAAGAAAAGATTATCAGATAATTATTCTATAACTGCCAAAACTTTATCTTAAGATCCAAACGAGGAAATGAATTACAAAGTCATTTACATAAAGTGCGAACGAACTTCTATTTATACATTCCAACACTGAACACGCATAAACCAAAATAAATCCGAATTGATCTCAACTTTTACTCCATTTTTTTAAATTACCTTCTCTTTAGTTTCACATCTTTGTTGCATTATTTATTAAACTCCGGTGCTGGTGTCGTATCCTCTTGCTTCATTTGGGAACTTAGGGTGATAATTGAGGCTCTTGTTCTATATGAGGTTCTATCTATTCTAGAACAGATTAATGGTCTCGTCATTTTCGTGATTCAAAAACAGCTCGTAAGGTAATTCTGAATGGAGGTTTATAAATAACAATAGATTTTCTCTCGCTTATTTATATTACATGAGTTAAATCAAGCCTGCTTTTTCCGATAGTTGTCTATACATGTTAACATTACAGGTAATGAAAATAAATTGAGGAAAAAGGCTAGAAACACACACACACCTCAATAATGACAAATTTTTCAATGTTACTTTATTAGACGCAAATGCTGCCGCAAATTTTATATTAAGAGAGAAGTTAATTCGTATAAAGCATCAATTACGTAAAATATAAATGGATACCACCGTACAACAAGGACTACTGCTAGGCTAAGAACAGGTAAGTACAGAGGAATGAAGAGAGATAGGGATTGTACAAGAACTTATTGGAATTGTATAAAATATTTAGATAAATAACGAACACCTGCTTATATTTTTGACTGTCTAGCTCTTCTTGCTGCTCTACAAGAAATATGATTCCCAATTTAGTCCTCAAACCTCTGTGTGTATAATATTGAACTCATGGCCAAAACAGTCATCAGGGCCCATGGTGTTGTCGCATTTGGTCCAGTCGTGGGCACGACATCATCATCATCCATTTTTAAATTCCTATTATTGGCTCATACTCTCTATTTATTTATTTATTTATCTTGGTGGTATATTCAATCGATAATAAAATGCATTTTAAAGAGATCAATTGAGCTGAAGTTTTATATACATGATCATTTTGGATCACAATACAACAATTTAATTATAATTAATAGAAATTAATTTATTAAAACTAATTATTAAGGAATTACAAATATAGCAACATTGGCATCATTTTTGGCAACTTGTGTCAAAACTTGAAAATGTTTTTTCTCGCGTTTTAAAACATTCAGTTGAACTGAAATTTTATATACACGATTGTTTTGAATGACAATACAATTCTTTAATGATAATTAATAAAAATTAATTACCACTTCATGTTGTGATTCTGTCATACGTATATACATATTTATATTAATTGTAACTATTTAATAAAAGTAGCTAAAATAAAATTTAAATGATAAACAAGAAAACTAATGTCGTGGAGTTAAAAGCGTGGGGTGTTTAATATCAATTGTTATAATTTCTTACTAGTTCTATTCCGAAATGCTGAGTTAGTGTAAAAATGTAGTACAAAGCACCCCATGCTTTTTACCAAAATGACATTAATTTTCTCATTAATCATTTTATTATTATATTAAGAATTTTTTTTTACTTTTTATTTCGATTAATCATAAACGCGTGTTTTTTAGTTTTTTTAAACTATAATTTTTTTTAAAAATTTTTTTAGTTCGATGTACAATAAAATCACGCTCTTGTTGCTGTTACTAATGCCACCTGATCAGCAAAGGCCACATCCTGACCCACGAAATTCATCATGGCGAAGGCTAAGTGACGCCTGTCGTTAACCGTAGCTTTGAGCACCATACAGGTGGCAGAACGACTTAGCTCCATTTTACCCCAAATTTGAGTGAGAACGTGAGAGCACCCTGAGGGTGGTCAGGGGCTCCCATCTCTCTTCTTTCACCATATTTACGAGAGGACTTGCGGCTCGACGGCTATTTAAAGTACCGCAATGAAGCAAAGACACTATACATTTACAAACATCCATGTTTTTCTCCGGGATTCGAACCCATACTCAACGGCCAAGTAATCAGCGTCACTAACCACTATAGCGGATGGGGAACACACTGTGACTTTAATATTATAAAGTGAACATATTACCAATAAATGTATTATATTTTGTATATGACTAGCCCACGGAAGTCACTAGTAATTACTAAACTTCCTATTAATTTAGTATTGATAAATCAATTATTAAGCACTTTTTACCATACTAATACATTTATAAGTCTCTTATATCAGTGTGAATATGTATTTTATTTTTTATCATGTCAGAATGTATTTTGTTTTAACTCCTTTCCGTAAATTAATAATTATTTTAAATGTTTTATTTTGGACTTTTCGATATGCTCGTTCCCCCCCACACACAGTTTCAGAAACGCCGTCTAAGATCATAGTTTTTTTTTCACGTGCACGAGTCTTTTGTTTTTTCTTTCCATTTCAGAAAAACTAGACAATACTGTTTCTATTCTGGTAAGAAATTGCTGTGAAAATGTTTTCGCATTTATAGGATTGTAACTTAATCTTTTAGTCCTCAAATCTGGGAATGGAATATAGAATTAGTCGCCAAATCTTGAAATGGTACATGCAATTTGTCGTCAAATCTGGAAACGATATAATGAATTAGTTGCTAAATCTCGAAATCTTTAGATTCCTTATTTTTGAGGATCCTGTTTAGGACAATGAATCAAAATTATAAAATTATTTATTGTCATCGGTTTTTGACAAGTGTGCAAAATTTCGAATTAATCTGACCTTTTAAAGTGGAAAAAATCGAGTTCACCATTACATACAAGGGAAACTAATAAAAGCGTGTTAAAAAGCATTAAAATTTCTTTTATTGCGAAAAAAATTGTCTACGTTTTCGTAGAGATTTCTTATGCAATTAATACTCATTAAAAAAGGATAATTCATAAAATATATGGGTTGAATTAATATGAAAATGCTGTAAATTTGAGGAAAAATATGTAGTTAATATTTTAAAGTGATATTTTATTTTTAATTTTGAATGACAAAAATTGACGTACATGCATATAATTTGATTTACAAATATGATAATCTATGTATATCAACTGTTGGTATGGGTTTTGTGATAAAACTATTGGTATTTGTACAATACTTCTTTTTATGAATTCTTATTGAAAATTCCTTAAAAAATGTGTAAATTCTAAATTTAATTATTTTTTTAAAAATTAAGTATTGCTGTAATTAACAAATGCGTACCAACTTCTGTTCCATATACTATTAGCACACAAGTGAAATAATTTCCAAATATTAACCACAACAGGAAAAAAAAAACTCCTTATCATTTTAAATGAAGACAAACTAGTAATTTTATCTTTCTGGAATGCGTCAGTTTAAAGTTTTGATTTGTGCCATTGGAACGTGAATAAAAACAAACGTAAAAGTTATCACAACTCTGCATTTTTTAAACTTACCGCTTTCAAATTTTATGAGTTTGTAGAAAAGTATATAAAATATAATTTAGATTAAAAAAACTAGATTTGATTCTTTGACCGATTTTTGACAATTGAATCGTACTGTGTCCTCTCTTAACGTGTTTTAATTGGTTTGGTATACTTTCTTAAATTATATACATATTTTTAAATATTATTCAATAGAGTGGTACGTCGTATGTGTAATTTGTAAGCTTTCGTGTGCATGTCTATCCGAACATCAAACGTAATCCAGAGAATTGCATAAAAAGTATGTTCTTAGATATCATACAAAAAATAAAATATTTTTCTTAGCGTTTTATTTCCCGGGGCTGTTATTTAGAATAAAAACCTTATTCCAATATTATAAATTGTTTACATTTAGTGTTACATATGAGTTATTACATAGAAATTTTTAAGTCATCTAATACTCTATTTTTATTGGTTTTATTTCAGTACCGAAATACGTTTACGTGTGTTGAAATCTGGTGCATTGGATGATGTCATACAGTTTAATGATGGGTATAAGGGCACACATCTAAAAACAAAAAAAAGTGATAAAGGGGTTGACATTAAAAAAAAAAAAAACTTAATATAGCTTATTGATATTTTACTTTTATAAGTCATATAAACATCTTGGCAATTATAGAATTAACGATGCAGAGAACGACATTCAACACCCAAAGTAAAGCAGCGCAGAAAAATATTAAATAGCTGCAAGATAAACCAAAAAAGTCAATGCTTTAGAAAGCAAAGAGAGTATTATTTATAAACCAAGGGCATTTTAAATTTATCGCATCGTGTTTAATATTAAAAATTGCTGTTGAAAGTGTAATTTTGATTTATCTTAAAATGAATTTTTTTTAGCGTATTAGCATCTGACAACTTAAATATCAGAAAATGTTGTGAATATAATTAGTTAAAATTTTACAAGTACCTTTATTATATAGATTTAAAGAACCTCTACTATATTCTCGATTCTAAAATTGATATGTTTTTAGTAACAAGGGTATATGTCATGTACTTTAATTACTTTTTTATTATTTTTCAATGTTTTTTTTTTATTTGAACCTTGATAAAAATTGCTATAATTTCATTTTCGTCAGGAAAAATGTACCAGCCTTAAAAATTATATGTTGATCAACATGAAATTCACAGAAAAAGGATACTTTTGTTTATATTTATTAGCATTATTCTATAATCAACTTATTTACTATTTTCACAATGTTTTCTTCCCTATTATTTTTTTTTGTACTACAAGTAAAATATTAAATGTGGTATCCACAGTTTTAAATTATATTTCCTCAGTAAAACATTTTTTGATATCAAATATTAAAGAAAAAAATTCTTCGAAGGTATACAAAGGGATTTTTTTTTGGTACAATATTACATTGTGTGTGTGCGTCTCTCATTTTTATTATTATCATAACTCTGCTTATTCAAGTATTTATTTGCTAAAAATTTTTAAGACAAAGCAGCCCATATCATTAAGCTTTCCTTTCAAAAATGATATGAGTACACAAACAACGCCTTCCTTCTGCCTCACCTTTGAGCACCTACCCATATTAATGCAACTCGACACCAAGTGGTGCTATTTTATTCTTAACAAATGAACGCATTGGGTAAATCTGACGTCATCGTACATGCTTGGGCAAGCATAAATGAACGCATTCGGTCCTTCCCTTGCGGGGACTAAAACAAAGCAAAGCAAACTTTGCGCGAAATATTTATTAATTTTATTCGCCTAATTACATTACCACAAAGATCTTGGAGAGGGCATTTTTATTTCCTGAAGTTTCATTACGATGAGTTGCTGAGTTTGCATGCTCAAGATTTACAGGGTGGAAAGGATGGGTTGCATATATTAGATCGGTTCTACAGGTAAATATCGATGCAATTTTCTTCTAAAAGAACTTCATAATCGTTGTGTTGGTAATCGATATGCAGACTAAGATCTTTAATTATCTAACTCAACATGTAATTATTTAAAATGCTTTGCATTTCCAAAGGCTTTGTTTCGCATTAAGATTCATTTTATTGTATGTTTTCACGTACTCTACTTGAAATAAGCGTAATACTTCTCTCTCATTTTTTAAAGATATTGTTACAAATTCGTTGTAATGAATGCTGTAAATAGTGTAAATGATAAATATAACTGGGTATGTAATACTTTAACATAAATTTATATTGTATTTATTTTATGTTAAAATTGTAATATCGCAAGCGACGCCATTCCTTACATTATAATGGCGATTCAATGGAAACTTGGTGAAATGTTGGTGATAGAGACAAGTTGGCATCACTTTTGGCGACCATGCTGGAGACCATTTTTGGCGAGTTAGAGACCATATGAATACTTTTCGAACTTGTTGGAGAAATCTATTAATATCACGATGTATGACGTTATCGGATCTTTAAATAAACATCCGTGTAGCCTATAAATAAGAGTCGCTCGCCAAAACTGAGTTAGTATTGTTTTGACCATTGAAGAGTTGACCAGCGATAAATTGATTCGATCAAGAGAGTGCTTGCGAATAATATTAATCATTACGCATTTGTATTTTTGAACACTGATAGTTGTGTGCGAACGCTGTAGAAGGTGTGAAGGCATTTTGTGAACTTCGCTGATGTATTATGTATTTATAATTTTTGTTTTTCCACTATAAATTTTCATCGCACTTAAAGAGCTATTTTGGTTTCTGAAACTAATAACATAAATTCTTCGAGCCCCGATCTACATAACAATACCATACTTGTTAAATAATTACAATTTGTTTCAAGTCTTAGAGAAACCATGTGGTTTTATTGTAATGTTGAATTTAAAAATATGATTCTTTAGACATCGTACATATTGACAAAATTGAAAAATTTACCGATAAATAAATGATTTAAAACTAGAAACATAAATTTCAATTTCATGAAAATTGCATTTTTAGAAGTATTTTGTAGCCTTGGAACAAACGAATTTGTGTAATGTCATCTTCTCGGGTTTTTTTAAGATCTAAGGAATTACGTAAGGGTTTTAGGAATGTTAATTTTGTCTAGAGGGGTGAACATATAAGCAATATTCAAATAGATATAATTCTTGGAAAATAAAATTAAATAATTCGAATATTTTGCATATATTATTTATAAAGGAATGGTGTTTCAAAAAAAGTATAAAATGTTTAAAGTATAAACATAATTTTAAAAAATTATAAGCAAATATAAAAATAAGAGACATTTCTGTAAGAAATACTAAATATGTTTTATGTTGCGCCTGCTATTTTGTAGAATAATAGTCTTTGATGCATAAAACTTTATAGAATTATATATTGTGTCATACTCTTTCTAACCCTACCTAATTCTAGCAATATGTAAATTTTATATTTCAAATTAATTAAAAAATATTGAAATTAAAAGGAAATAATGTAATTTCTTGTTTTTATAAAAAATATAATTTATTATTCCATTTATATAAAAATGACTACAGTGAAATAAGGATACATTTAACTTAAAAAATCAACTTATTTTTAGTAATTAGAGCTACTATTTTAAAAAATATCATGCGCAAAGTAAAACGAAATAAATATTTCTTGCAGAAATGTTTCTTATATTCACACTTTTATAATTTTTAAAATTATGATTATATTTTAAACATTTTACACTTTTTTGAGACTTTATTTCTTTATAAACAATGTACAAGAAATTCGAATTATTTAATTCTAATTTAAAAGAATTATATATATTTGTAAATTGTTAACATTTTCAGCTCTCGAGACAAAGTTTACAACCCTTAGAGCCCTTTAATTATAATGTATTAATTTAATTTAATAAGTATTATATAAATATACATATTTAAAAGTACTTTATTCTGTTCCACAATATTTAAAGTATGTTAAAGTGAATATATACTTTTAGGAGGATTGAAAAAAATGTTGTTTTTTTTCAAAATTTCAAAACCTACCTATGCGAAAAAGGTATTTTATGGTATTTAAATGAAGGGAAGAATAAAATAGAAAAATAATCTTTATGTTATGTATTACCATAAGGGGAATGGAATTTAGGTATTTAAGCTTCCTTACTCAAGTATTTTTTGTTAAAAGGAATCAGGCATACAGAGTTTTAGTACTTTTCAACATTTATTGTGATAAGAGTACTAAATACAAGAGGCGGGGGAAAACATCAGGTACATTTAACAGCTTCGTTAGCAGGGATAGCGATCTGAGATCGATTAATCGAAACATCGATTTTTTTAATTGATATTTAGCACTGAATCGATTCAGTGAATCGATATTTTATCCTAAAAAATCGGCATTCAATTTTTTTCCGTTTTGGTAAAATCCATAAAAACGAAGAATGTAAGCACTATTTATCGCAGGTAGTTGTGCTTCTGAAGTATGATCCTATACTTTACTGGTAAGAACAAAAAAACTATTTATCATCACGTTCACTCATTAGCCATGATCTATATGAGTATCGTGGGATCATCTGTTCCTCATGAGCGCCTTTTTTCGATTGCCGGCAACATCGCAAGTGATGAGCGGAACCATTTGGATCCCAGTAGACTTGAGTCTGTTGTTTTTGAAAAGTATAGATATTAAACTTTGGAAATTATAAGCTATATAATCTATTTTCTAAACTTTTTAATGTAACAAACACATTTAGAAAATAAATGTCTGCTTTTATACCTGATACTTTGATATGGTAATAAAAATAATTGTAATTGTCGAATTCCCTGAACTAAAAAAAATCCCCTGATTTTACTGATGAGAGATCGTTTATTATGGTATTTTTCTTGTTTTTCATAAACTTGATTAATATTTATATTGTAAATCTAGACTTGAAAAAAAAAATTGATTTTTTAAAAATTGATCTTTTAGACCTCGATTTTTTTGATAATCGATACATCAGGTTATGATTCGAATCGATTTAAAAATCGACCTTTTTCGGAAAGAATCGCCATCCTTTTTCATTAGTTGTAAGTTAAAGAAGAAAAAAAAAGAACACTTTCAAAATTGTAGCCCTCGGTAAAACGGGAAAAAGGAGTAAGATTTGATTAGATGTTGATGGGAGAAAGACGTTGATGGGAAATGTAGTAATATATTACGTTGTAGTACTCACTACTCAGTATTCACAAATCACTAATGATCTCTTTTGATTATTTGTATTGTAGAAAAATAACAATTTTGAGTCTAAAAGGATCGAACCAAAGTTATGTCTTTCCAATTTTTTTCCAAAATTTTACCCTGTGGCAATAGTAAATTTTGAAATATTTTTTTTTTTTTTACTTATTTTTTCCGAAAAATTTTTTATACCATTGAACATCTTTTCCGCATAGGTAGGTTCCGATTAGAAATCCCTTGAGGGTGCTTATATTCCTTATATGAGTACGGGCGTCCCAATCCCGAAGTGCCCTAGTGTACTCTTCCGTTGTTTCCCTAGGGCCTGTGAGAGTGGGCATTATGTCGATCGCGATCGACCAGTGGACCGCCAAGTTCATTGGGGTGACCACCTGAAGATTTTAGCTGTTAGTCATTATATACGGAAATATTCAAGATTGGCTGAAGTATGCAGACTATAAGTCTTCTATTGACTGTAACAACGAAAACTAACTTTACATAAAAATATTTTATTTTTTATGTATATCGAATGGTTTGATAATAAATGAATAATTTTATACTAGTACATTTGTGTCTATTATTATTAGGCTTGTATTTTCCGTTTTGCTTTAAACGTGGTTTTAAAAGTGTTTTTTATTTTTATTTTAATTCTGTACGTAAGTACATATTCCGTATTTATTATTAATTTATAATAAATATTACAGACCCCTCTTCCTACCTCACCACACCAACGACACTGGGCATTGGGGCACACAAGAATTTTTCAAGGGGAGAGACGAGGTCGAGGGCCAAAAGTCTACCATACTCGTATCATACCCCAATACGCAGTCAAACATATTTTTTCTAGTTTTATAGATTGTTGGGAACAAAAAAAAAATAATTACTAAATAAATAATCAGCATTATTTAATAAAAAAATATTAACAATAAATATTTAATTAAATTTTATGTACTATGTGCATGGGATTATGATCAATCGGGGGAAAAAATCAAGGGCTATGGGGAAGGGTTCGGATCAGAGGACACTCCCCCCTTGTGTCCGCCAATGACATTGGGAGGACTGCAACACCTTGAAAAAA
The DNA here is from genome assembly GCA_019973955.1 of Trichonephila inaurata madagascariensis. Taxonomy (NCBI): domain Eukaryota; kingdom Metazoa; phylum Arthropoda; class Arachnida; order Araneae; family Nephilidae; genus Trichonephila; species Trichonephila inaurata. The sequence continues at coordinate 567,913 of BMAV01004379.1, read as the reverse complement.
TTAAAAGTAGCCCGCACCCTGGAAAAGTCTTCCCACCCCTGCCCTAGGGGTTTATTGTATTTGGTAAACACAGATGTCACGACCTAGGGGTAATCTTGTGATTCTTCTCTATTTTCGAGCCTTTTTCTTGTCATATATTTCCCCTTTTCCCTTTCCTTTCCTGTCTAGACCACGGATTAAATTTTCTCATTTAATCGTGTTTAAAATTATAGATAAACTTGTTTTACTTGGATTACTTTTCCATTATTAATAACATATTTTGGATTCCATTTTGTATTGTATTAAATTAGTTTCATTTCAACTGAATTTGTTTCCTATTATTTCAATTTTTGTGTATTGCTTATTTTTTACTAACAGCGTTTGTTTGCCAACTCGCATGTTTGTAGTATGTGGCGTCCCGAAAGAAGGAAAATGTAATAACCTGTAATAACCTGAGGATACCTTTTGCATTCCGTTTGGCCCACGCTTTGCTATAGACAGAAGACTGGAGTGAGCCCGCTTCTGCCAATCGGCTGGTGATAATTCTCTTCGAAGACATAGCGGTAGGGCTAGTGCTGCAGATAAGGGGTATGGGATATTCCAGTTGCTTTGATGCTGATTCCCTGATGCTTTTGTTACCAATACATCTTGGGAAAATAATTTTGAACGAGTACTTCAAGAAAGGGTAAGGGAAATATTGGAAATTTGAAGTATCTGAGGTAATTATTCAACTGGCGAAATAAAAACAAGAGCGTTAAGATAGTGGATTTGGAGGCAATGATTCAAAGCGTTTTTAAACATTATTTACAATGAGTAGTTATTACAATTAAATAAAAATTAATTGTTAATGGAGCTTATTCAGCAACTTTTAAAGCATGCAAAGTTATTATTTTTTTTTTTTTTTAGATTTTTCGAACAAAATTATTTTATGTTATCTGTGCACAATATGAGTACATTAATTTATATAGGCTTGGGACTGAATACTACTTAATTAATGTTTTATTTTTCATTAAGTCGAATAAGCAAGTCATTATATTAGAAAGATTTAAATAAGGATTTTCGTGTTAATTATTTATTGACCTCTAGATTTTTATCTGGTTGTTACGTAAACATTTCAATCAAGAATAATGGATGATTGTATTGTTTATTTGAAGGGAATTTGACATAGCAACATAAAGTATTCATTTTCAAACTAAGTTATTTTTTGAGAAAAAAAAAATTAAACCTTATAAAATATTTTGCATGAAAAATCATTTGGTATTTATATGCCTACATTAATTTCCTGAAGTATTAATTAAATTTGTATAATATTAAAATTATAAGTATATTAGGACACTTACATAAGTTTACAATTCGAGTTTAGAATGGCTGCACAATACCTCGGAACCATCTCGCCTATTTCCCCCCAAACCCCTCCAGTTTTAAACACCACTCAAACTATTTACCAACCTCTCCACAAATTATTGAGGCAACGGCTTTGTGATTGAACAAACGTCATTTGAAAGTAATCCTGAAGATCTAGAAGAACCTTGCGAATTAGTTGACAGAGAGAATTATAAGACTAATTAAAATATCACAGGCACTTCATTTAAAAGCATTGGCTGAGTGTTTCTCAGGCATTAGATTCAATTCGTTTGAAGTTCTCAAGCAAGACTTTTAATATTTGAGTGGCAACTTAAATAGCTAGATGAGCAATAAACAATTAACTTTTAGATTCGGGAAGGCTCAATGTTTAAATGTACACACAGGGAACACAGTTTACAACTTAGGCCTACATGTAGCTTAATTTAAACTCAAAATTGCCACATAAAGTCAATCAGAACGAATATAAATTTTTGTAGTGAGAATATGATTTAAGAATTATCAATTCTTTCAACCATAAATTGTTCGAAGTTGTGTGTAAAATTATAGAAATACGCTCGGAATGTTACAAACGTATGAATGTACACACACACGTGTGTGTAAGTGTGGAGAAAAATGAATACTTTAAAAAAATGAACACTTTACTAATAAAAGCAAATGTATCCTACGAATTTCATAAATATAATGAATTGAACGAGCTATTTGCATTTATAAAGTCTTTTAAACCCTCAACTGCCGATCAACAATACGCGATTCTCTCAGATTTGAGGTGTATTAGGGGGAGGGGGTGAAGAAAAGACACAAACAAGCAATTTTTTTTTCTTCTGAAACAAGTAAATCCCTCGCAAACACTGTCAAAATCATTTTATAGTATTCCAAAGCCTTCGTAATATTTTTACTAATGGTAGCGCATAGAAAAGAATCGTATTTCAGAAAGACATATGACGTCCATAATACTAAGAACACCTTTTGAGAGATAAAGATATATAAGGCACTTGTTTATAATCAATCCTTCAAAGAGAATCAGACACGAGGAATTGTTTACATGATCAAATTCCTATGCGATCCGACAAAAAAATATTTAAACAAAAATCACATATTGCAGATCAACACTCTTGGAAACTTTATTTGAAAATCTTAAAACTTCAAGTGTCATCTGATATTATTTTAAAACTTAAGTAAATTGTTGCGATTTGAAATCACAGGAGTGTGTCAACAGCTTCAAGATTCGGAAACACGTGCAGATTAGTGTCGTAACGGACATCTCGCAACCCCCTCATCCTAGGTGGGGAGACAAATATTATAGTTTTGCAATTATCTGTAAAGACCTTATAGAGGATTGCTGAATTTCTTAGGAGCCCAAAATCGAACATGGCAAGAGGGCTATAATATTCTCCGTTACGTCATATTGTGTAAGATATAAATCCTAAATATAAGAACATGTACTTGTATTTGATTTTCATTTTCGCAGTTTGATGCTACACAAGTACTACTGGCAGGAATGTGCATCAGTACACAATGGGTATTGTGTGGCATCAGTATTTGAACATACGAAATTATAACTCTGGAAAACAGCTCTCTATCGTGACCACTCATGGCAACAAAAATAAATCGAAAACGAAAAAAATAGTTACATTATTGTCGTGTTATTTTCTGTTGTACACAAATTTGCTTTGAGCACAATACAGAATAATGTTTAAGGATCAACAGATATTTTAACTTGTCCATTTTTCAAATTTAAAATTTCTAGATTTTTCCTTATACTATTATGGGTTAATATGGGTTAAGTATAATAACACAAATCCAAAGTCAAGGAAACGTATTATACTTTAAAAAAAAATTAAAAGTGTACATAAAACCATAAGTTGTGATTATAATTCTATATATACTACTACAATAATTCTGTTGAGAAAGTATTTTAATTTATTTTGTACAAAACCTAATAATTCCACTTGTGATCACCTTATAATTTCTTAAAATTATTATATTATTTTTTCCACTTTTTCTTAATCATTGTACTTTCCAAATGATAAACTTTCATTTTCATTTAAGTTATCCGAATACGTTCGGAGCTGTGATTTTGCAAAAGTGCACATATATTTTTTTTAGATATTTATCGTCACTTAGATTAGCATGCAGGCATAAATTTATTTTAGGAATATTATTACAATACAACAAAATACTTAAATGCAATATTTTGGCAAAAAATGAGCTTAGAGAATTATCTTTTTTTTTCAAAAATTTCTCCTTTTATGAAAAATACTTCTTTAATAATAGCATTTTGCTTATATATAGCTAAGACTTCTCCATAGAGCTTAAACAACGCTACAACTTTTGAAAAATTCAAATTATTTTCAGAGTTACAACCATTTGAAATAATTATCAGTGTTTTTCTGTTAAAATTTCTCCATTCTGATGTACTAAAATATGAAAATAAATCTACTTCTAAATTATATATTTTAAAAACCTTAGTTCAGGCTCTCTGGAGATGTCTTAGCTATATATAGGCAAAACATTATTATTAAAGAAGCATTTTCGTAAAAGAATATTTGGGAAAAAATAATTCTACGTTAAATTTTAACCAAAATATTGTATTTAAATAATTTTTAATTATAATGGAATTCTTAAGACATTTTCATATAAATGTATTCTAATTCACAATTGTTCCTAAATATTAAAATATATATATATATATATATATATATATATATATATATATATATTCGTTTGTACGTATTTGTACAATAACGGTTCCGAACGTAATCGGATATCTTAAAACAAAATTTATTTTCAAAATGTCGCAATAATTCACATACATAATAATTTTATTTATCTATAAAAAGAGTATTGGTAACTGAAATTGTTCAACACTGCAATTATCACTTTGATTTTACACAACAATGACAACAAAACCAAAAAGATTTTTTAAAAAATCTATTAATATGGTTCTCTTTAAAACATTCGGAATCAAAGTTTCCCATATCTGAGTAATATTACTTTGATTTTTTTTTCCTTTTTCTTCTTCCAATATATATTATTCATGTTTCACTTTCAGTCAATAAATTTCTTTTAAGAGGAAGACAATCCTTTTTTTTTTACTCTAAAAATGTTCCATTTAATTTGCTTTACACTTTAAACAGCTTAAGATAAAGTGATTGGAAGTTTATGGCTATACTGTCTCTTCTAATTCCATTTCAAACTATTCATCTCTCCCCACTCCACACATAATAAAGTTCTTTATTTTTAAAGAACAGATATTCCTTTAAAAGAATAAAAAATGAGGTATAAAAATGACTCTACATATCCGGCAATAAGTGCCTTTGAGCATAGCGTGGTCGTTTTCAAATATTTAATAATCTGCTTCTTTATGTATCTTGAAAAAGAACTTATAAGTGATTTATGTCGCTTTAAGAAACATTTTTGAAAATCTTTTCCAACAGACTTATTCGGCGTCTTTTGTTTTGAGAAGAGAGTAAAATTAGCAAAATCAAAGTATTATTTTCTTATGATACTATATTGAATCAATTGGTTGATAGTTCGAAAATGAATCAAGTTATTGGAAAAACACTTTCAACAAAATAACGCATATAAAAACAGACAATTTATTCGCTTTGGATATCTTATATACAGGGTGATTCGCTATATTACAAACAATCTTTCAGAATGTGTAGGGGGTGCAAAGAAGACTTGGAATCACATAGGTATGCAGGGTCTCAAACGCCGTAGTTACAAGGTATGGTGCAAAGAAGAAGAGAAAAAAAAAACGGAAATAACAACACATTAATAGGCCAGAGAACATATTACTAAATGGTTGTAGCACAAAAAGTGTAAAAAATTACGATAAGAATTTTTTTGGCTAGTCTGACAATAACGCTGCATGGAATTACTGCAGTGCTTCTCAAACATTCAATACTGGCGCCCCCCTTTTCAATCACAATTTTTATCGCGCCCGCCTTATACATTAATAAATTACTGAATGCAATAATAATGCACTTTGACGCTAAAGCTAGAATACACGATCTTAATTATAAACAGTACAAATTAATAACATAAGTATTAAATTTTGTATATGTTACTTTTAAGCAAAAAAAAATTAAGTAATAGGATAATTATTATGTTATTTTTCCTTTCTCTAATTTTTAAATGGGAACATATTGCAAAATGCGGTGGCTGCTTAGAAGACAAAATATAGATATCAGCTAAATATAGAAAAAGAACTCAGAGGAGTTAATTTCTAAAAAACTTTGAAAAACTTTGCTGTGCAAGACAAGCCCATGGAAGTCGCTAATACTTATTAAACTTGTTCTTAATTCAGTATTAATAAGATAAGTATTAAATTTTTTATATATGTCAATCTTAAGTAATATATATTTTAAGTAAATTATATATATATATATACACTTTTAAGTAAAAGGTTAATTATGTTATTTTTCTTTCTCTAATATTTAATTTGAAATAGATTGAGAAATAATATTTAATTAAATATTTATTTCCTTCAAGATCCATTTCTAAATGTACAAATGTCATTAAAAAATAGCCTAATCTATGTTGCTATTTATCATATCCATTACATCTGGCATTCTCGCGAACGTTCATGTGAGTCTAGGCAACCTAATAGACGTCTGCACAAAACATGTAAAAATGCTGTACCTCGTACAATTCTAGTCTCTCTTGAATGTATATTTCATGATTCACGCGGTAATTGTAATTCACGGTATTAAGTATTTACGGTAGTGGATTATAACAATATCATAGATATATTTTTAAATCACAGCGAGCATTCGACGATAATAAAGCATCAACAAGTACATAGACGAGGGCAAATTGATAGTAAGTTACGAATGGGTTAGGGATCCATTTCAAAATACTTCAGAAAGGCTCTCAACTGCCGAAAAAGATATCTTCATAGATTTCACATCCAATGACGAAATTAAAGGGCAATTTTGTAATAAATCACTCTTTGAATTCTGAAT
>BMAV01004379.1:535907-547613 GCA_019973955.1 Trichonephila inaurata madagascariensis | reverse complement strand
TAAGTAAGATTCGTTGGCGCGTCTAGTTCTCTAATTCCCGCGTACGCCGCAATGAGTCTCTGCGTCACTGACCACCATCTTTTGTGAACACACTCATGCCCTATCGAGCTCTATATCAGGCGTGTAAGCTTTGCTGTGCGTCTTTAAAATGTTTACGGTGGTTGAATCACCCACCGAGTGTGAGATAAGTTAGTCTGTCATCCGTTTTTTGACTGCAAGTAACATGTCGGTTGCACACATTCATCGCCAGATAACAGAAGTTTATGGCACAGAAGCAATTACTGTCAGTAAAGTTAGAAAATGAGCCAGGAAGTTTAAAGATTGGCGAACAAGCGTCCATGACGAAAAACGCTCTGGTCGGCCCTCTGTAATCACTGATGATTCGATGAAAGCAGTTGAAACAAATTTCGTGAGAACAAAAGATTCACAATAACCCCTCTTTCATTGGAATTTCCCGACGTTTCTCGGTCGGTAGTGTGCAAAATTGTGACTTAAGACCTCAACTTTAAGAAATTGTGTTCTCGGTGGGTACCCAGACTACTCACAGTTTAACTCACGATAACGCAAGGCCTCACACTTCTCGAATGATTCGGGAGTTAATCAAATCTTTTGGCTGGGAGGTTTTGGACCATGTGCCAACAGCCCCGACCTTGCTCCAAGCTATTTCTACCTTTTCCGGTATTTCAAACACAGTCTTACGTGGGAAGCGTTTCAGTAACAAAGAAGTAGTGAAAGCGACCGTGAACTCTTGGTTGTTCAAACAGGCGGCAGACTTCTTTGAAGAAGGTTTTCAAAACTTAATTCTATAAGGTATGAGAAGTTCATCAATAAACTCGTCAGCTATAAAGAAAAATAGGCAAAAGTATGTACAATCCTAAAATAAAGGTTTTTTGAAACAAAACATTGCCGTTGTTTTTTTTAAAACAAACGACCTTACTTAAAAAACAGCCCTCGTATTATAATTGAAATATTTCAAAATGTTCTAGGGTAAAAAAAAATAAATTCTGATTGATGATTGATTGATCTAACGATGATTTTTGAAAAATTTGTTTATATTGGGTCGTACAAATGACAATGTCACTCTGATTCCGTTACATACATTTAATTCACGCAAACAAGATTTAGAAAATTAGAACAATATTAGTACAGCTTTTTAGGCTGTTATGAGATAACTTCTTCTAATTTTAACTCAAAATGAATCAATTGACTATTCCAAATGTTTTGGAATTAAATCTAGGTTATTACAAATTGAAGCTAATTTTTTTTCTTCATTCAAAGTTGATTCCTATTTAGATGTATCCGATTTTAAAATGGATTACCAACCTAAGCATTTTTTTACATTTTTCTATCAACGAAAATCAAGTTAAATGTATTACGAAAACCTTTAATTTATTTCTATGGAACAGCCGAATGATTCGGCTCCAGATTCTTTTTTTTAATGTACCGGAATAAAATTAATAATTTTAAATAAAAAAAAAAAAAAATTGGTGGCACAGTGGTTGAGACACCTTGCTTTAAATCAGGGGTACTCAACTTTTTTTTTTCTGCCAGGCCGCATACATACGTTAGCTATTTCATGCAGTCCACATACATATAATGACTATTTCACACGGGCTGCAATATGAGAATTAATGGAGGAGTGGGTGGAGAAATGCTTTAAGACTAAGATAGTATAGAAAATTTAAAAGGTGGCAATTGATCAAAATATTAAAACTTCTATTTTGCTTTTTTTTAAATATTTTTTTTTTATTTTTGTCACTGAATATTTCTAAACTGAAAGCATTTAAGAATCACTCTTTCACAATTTCTGCATCAGTAAACTGTTTCATATGATTAGCAATGATAAAAGAAATTTCATTAGGTGTCTTTTGTTATCGCTGTAACACTACCATTGACAAAACGATTTTTTGCTGTTGTAAAAATTGTTCAAGAAAGCCTATTTATTATCTTTTGAAAGAGATTTTCGAGGAAAAATGTCATTGTACGATTTCCGTTTATTGGTATTTTTGAAATACACTTTCGGGACAAATCAAACAATTACTGAACCAAGCTTGTTTTTCACTACAAAATAGTTACCTTTCCAATCGTCTTGAAACAATCTATTTTCTTCGCTTGCAAGATATGAAAGATAGTTAAGAATTATTTCCACTTATAAAATGGTCGCTACTCCACTGTTGTCTATTATCACTAATCAGAAAAAATATATCAATTCGCATCCATACGACATCGACAGCAAAAGGCAAAATTGATTTATTGGATTTTTTAACAAAGAATTTACCACCAAATTTTCATAAATAAATGAATTTCTCAAAGCCGTAGGCCATGACCGGTCCACTTAAAAAGGCTCGGTGGTCTGCAGTTTGAGTATCGCTGTTCTAAAGAAAGAAAATTCAATTTTGGCGATCTGGATTTGAACTTTTTTTTTTAAATCAATGTTGACTTTTTTGTTTACTTGCAAATCTTTGAAATGCTTTGTAAATATTGTATAAGACCTCAGGTTGTTTTTATGCGCGCCCCGCGTCTAAAAAAACTGTAGTAGATGTTAAAAATAACAGTTTTATGGGATTGACAATTTCTGAATAATGAATATGCTAAAATCTTTCTACTTCCGTTAAATGGAAAGTATTTTGATTAATTTCATAAATTTTATCTAGAAAAATGCCCAAAAGAAAAAAAAAGATTTTCTTAAATAATTACAAAATTTTACTAAATTTTAAATTAAGTTACATATATTTATGTTTTTCTTTAATGTACAAAATGAATTATATTGAAGTTTTTTAACAAATCAGGTCTTTGAGAAAATTTTGTACTGCAAAATAACTTGGAAGGACATGTATTGCATCTTTCAAAGTGGTAGAGCTTTAATTTACTTTGTAATTTTACTAGAAGAAAATATTCTTAATTTCAAAATGATTTCTATATATATATATATATATATATGCTGTAATTAAAAATTACCTGTAAGTGATGTATATATGTATATATTTACATGTATTGGTAATAAGTATACATGTATATCAGTAGCGCAAACAAGGGGGATCTCCTAGGGGTCTGGACCCCCCAAAACCCTTGATCTTTTTCCCGATTGATTATAATTTTAAGTATATAATACGAAACATTTAATTAAATATTTGTTTTTAATGATTAGTTTTATTAATTAATACTGATTATTTATTCAATAATTAGCATTTTACTGTTTTTTTTGTTCACAAAAATCGACAAAATCAAAAGGAGCATGATACAAGAATGGTGGACTTTCGACCCTGGACACCCCCCCTAGGAAAACTTCTGTGTGCGCTACTGATGTATATGTATATATGCATGCAAAATATTTATCTAACAATTTACATGATTAAAAGAAAACTATTTGATTGTTTCATGTATATAAATGTGTGTGAGAGGTGCTAGCTGATGTGAGAAATCCTATTAAAATGTTTTAAACTGATTCAATGATTGTGCAATATGTTTGAGTTTTTTAAATGTAATAATCTTTTATACATATAAGTAAAAACTTTGAGATAAGTAAATATTTTTTATACCAATATTAGTAGAAAATGGTTACCAAACTAAATTCCACTTGCAATTATTGAAATGTGTTGTAAGAAAATAGAAAGTTTTTTAATGCTAAGTTTTTCTTTTTCATGCAACTTATAATCAACGATATGTTTAAATTAATATACTTGTTTACTAAAGTATAAAATAATTTTACTAATCCTTTTTAGAGTAAATTGAATTTAAGACATTTGATTAAAAAACATTAAGTTTTTTTCTCTTTCTTTTAAAAACTTAATCTTGTCAATGGTTGATCTCGTTTCCTTCTACATTTATATAACACCACTTAGTTTTAAACCATGGAAAAATTGAAGTTGTTTGAATTCTAAATTTTGAATATGTCGCTTTGTTTTTTATTATTCACTTATACAATAATCTAAAAATGAAACTAAGCATAGCATAATTTGCTACATATAAAATGCACTGTAATTTAAAATATATAAACTTTTTGTTGTATTGTTTGAAAATAAATAAAACATAAGATTGTAAATCTATTGTCTGGACTTTAAAAACTATTATATCTATCAATCAAGTTTCTTACTGAATTTTAATTATTAAATAAAAATGCTGTTCTGATTTTAACATGATATGCTTTTACATACCAATAAGATTCTCCCCATATACAGAAATAGGTAAAATGTATTAGAAAATGACATAAAAAAAATCATAGGTCATGAGACAAGAAACATCTCAGTTATCTTACACTCATTGCCATAAATATTTGCACAGAAATCACAAATGAGTTTAGATGCTTGCACGTGTAACATAAATGAGTATAAATAAAATTTTGATGGAAATCCAATATGAAGCCACGCAACACGCAAAATTTTTGAAAGAAAAACTTTGTGTGTGTTAGGTAAATTATGTGATTGCTTATTAAAAAGTACTTATAGCGCTTTATTTTTTGGATGTTTCTGCAAACACTAAACAATTTTATGCATGAAGCTTTTTAATTACTCTGTGCATTTCTAGTACAAGAACATTTTCAATAAAGTTCAGATGAAAGATATGGAATATAAATAATTCATATTCTAGTTTTATTTGCTTTTTAAACGCCAAGTCGTAGTAATAACACTTAAACTAAATTCAGAGTTCTTATTCAATCCTTCAGGAGTCAATTTTAGATTCAATCAAATTTTTGGTAATTTCAAATACGTATTGCATCAAAATAACACATCTTATTTAAAAAAGAAAACAAAAGAAAGTACTTCAAAAATCCAAATAAACAATATCTAATACCATTTTTCTTGCAATAACCCTTGACCATTGATCAATTCCTTATGTATAGCCATCCTAAGCTAACTTTTGTCCGCATTAATTGAAGGTATAAAAAGATTTTCAAATATACAAGGTATGATTTTGCACTAGGAAATCTGAACCATCCTTAATTCATAGCTTTGGTTTCTAAAACAAAAGTTCTATTTTTATGGCAAAACGGATAAAAAAGGAAACTTCAATTTTAAAAATACGTATTTAGTTTTTAAAAGGTTACAGATATCATACAAAAATTATTAACATATCATAGATGGGATTCATGTGATGCTAAATCATTTTGAATAAAAACGGCTTATAATTTTACTAAACACAGAAAACGAAACCAATTTCCAAGACCTACTATGTACATGGCAAGAACTCACTAATATCAACTCTAGTTGAAGCCTTAAATGAGAAATTAGTAAAACAAGATTCTATTTACTTTGATTATATTTCATAATATGATGAACACCTAAGTTACCAATTACATTAAACATATATTATTAAAGAAAATTACCCCCCCCCCCCAATTTCAATTTCAAAACTAATTTTTAAAGTCAAATCGAAAAGAACAAGACCTGTATATTTCGTAAAATATTATGAGAAATACAAAAAGGATAAAATGATTACAGTTCGTTGAAATACTGGACGACTTAAAGAGATAGCAAAACAAAGTTTTAAATCTTCATGGTCTCAAATATTCATCCTATTCCTTTTTCAAGAAAAAAGGAGAGTATCTTTTACAATTACAAAAATATACATTCATAAAGAACTTATGTGAAGTTTACAGTCTCTGTTGGAATTCAGAAATTGGATCCTGAAAATTCAAAGAAATGAATGTCAAAAAAATCATCAGTCTGGTATTCCTTCGTTTCCCCCTTCAAATAAAAATTATCTGTGCAATAATCTGACTAACATTGCTGCAATGTTCTGATGTCGTGAAAAACATTATCATAAAAAAGATATAACAGATAGAAAGCAATATCGTGAGAATAATCCTCAATACTAAGTTTATTTTTTTTTAACTTCCTCTACAGATAGATACTGGAAAATTTACTTTTCAGAACTCAAGAAAAAAAAATGAAATGAAATGAAATGATTAAACTATCCATCAAAAATTCAACTCAAAACAATTTTTCCGCTATAAGATCGAACAGATTCAACACTTTTAAAGCAAAAGTTAACTAGTAATGTATATTTCTCCTAAAAGAGAAAACATTTTCTGTCAGAGTGTGAACAACTTTGTCATTTGAGTTATTATTGCAGTTCTCATTATCTTAAGGTATCCAACTAAGTTAGGAACTGTTGTGTTGAAAAAGCTTATAAATGGGTAATTTTAATGATATTTAGTGTCACTTAGATTAGAATACATGTATAAAATAGTTGCAAGAATATTATTACAGTAAAAAATTATTTAAATGTAATATTTTGGCAAAAAATAAGCACAGAATTACCTATCCTCAAAACATTATCCTTTTATGGAAAATGCTGCTATAATAATAATATTTTGCCTATATATAGCTCTGATCTGTGCACCAAGTCTTAACAAGGATTTTTGAAATACATAACTTAGAAGTGGATTTATCCATATTTTAATTAAAAAAAGTGGAGACATTTGAAGAAAAAAACAAACACCGATAACTATTTCAATTGGTTGTAATTCTGAAAATGATGGGAATTTTTCAAAAGTCCTGGTTCAGACCTTCTGGAGAAATCCTTTTTAAGAGGTCTCAGGGGTGTTACATTTTTCTAGAGGTCTGAAAATATAAACAATTTTCAAACAGGTATAATTCTTTTAAATTTAAATTAAATGATTCAAATCGCTTACACATTATACATAAAAGTATGGGGCTTCAGAAAAGTATAAAATATTTAAAATATAATAATAAAGTTTTAAAAATCATAAGCATATGAAAATTGTATAATTATTAAGTATTTTTTGCGTTGCGCACGCTATTTTTTAAAATAGTCGCCTCTGATGTATAAAACTTTATAGAATTATAAAATGCATCATACTCTTTAAATCCTACCTAATTTTATTATTATAAATCTTTTGTATTTCAAAATATTTGTAAAATATTGCAATTTTTTAAATATTTTTTAAAAATGTGTGTGTGTTTCTTTTCTTTATTAAAATATATAAGTTATTATTATATTTATATAAAAATAGCTGCAGTGTAATAAGAATACATTTATGTTTATAAATCAACTTATAGCTAGTAATTAAAGCTACTATTTTAGAAAATAGCATGCGTGACGTAAAACTTAATCAATATTTCTTATAGAAAAGTTTCTTATTTTCATATGCTTATAGTTTTTTAAAATTATGATTATATTTTAAACATTTTATACGTTTCTGAAGCCTAATTCTTTTACAAATAATGAGTAAAAGATTCGAATTTTTTAATTTAAATTTAAAAGAATTCTACCTGTTTGAAAATTGCTTATATTTTCAGACCACTAGAGAAATTTAACACCCCTGATACCCCCATGCTTTTATAAGTTTCACTTGTATGTAATGGAATCTTTGGACTTGATTTTTACACAGTTTAATAGGACAGATTAATTCGAAATTTTGCACACTTGTCAAGGACCGATGACAATACAATAATTTCATTAAGATCAAGATCGTCAAAATAATGATTTTAAGAATTTCAGGGATTTGGCGACTAATTCATTATATTATTAACAGATTTGGTGACTCATTGCATATAACATTTGCAAATTTGGCAACTAATTCCATACTCCATTTCCGAATTTGGCGACTCATTGCGTATACCATCTCCAAATTTGGCGACAAATTCCATACTCCATTTCCAAATATGGCGACTAATTCCAGATCTGGTGACTAAAAGACCCTACCCTTAAAAAGGTGCAAACCTAAAAATTAAAAAGCTTGTACAAATAAAACAAACAAAAAAAGTGTTTTTCAAATGAGAAAGAAAAAGAAAGACTCGTACATGCGAATAAAAAATAATTTATGTTCTAACTGTTAAATATTTTTTATTTACACAAAGGATACGTTTAGAAATACTTCAAATGAATTAACATTATAGTAATACGTTTAAAAGGTGATAATACGATTGCCATTTAATATTTCTTCTTAACACACTTTTATAGTTAGACCTATATCTATAGAGACGGAATCTTTAAAATATAATGATATGGGACACATCCGAGGCCCAGTAAACGGAGAGAATAAATACCCTTCAGACCCATTAATTAATATCCATTAAAGAGCAAGACTAATTCCAGCAGCCACATAATTCTGGCTCCAAATATCAAACTCAAAAATAAATCCAACAAATAAGAAATGATCGCCATATCGACGTATTGATAGGATGACCATGGCTATTCCAGACTCTAAAAAATGACGCATTTCAGATTTATTCATTAATGATTAAATAATAACTTAGAAATCTAAATAAACAGGCTTTTATTGTAGATCGAACTAAAAAATGAAAAATAAATTATAGTTTAAAAAAAAACAACTAAAAAACAAGCTTTTCTAGTGAATCGAACTAAAAAGTAAAAAATAATAATTCTGAATATAAGAATAAAATGATTAACGAGAAAATTAATGTCATTGGGATTAAAGCGTGAGGTGCTTTGTGCTACATTTTTACACTAACTCAGCATTTCAGAATAGAACTAGTAAGAAATTATAACGATCAATATAGAACACCTCACGCTTTTATCCCAAAGCCATTCATTTTCTCGTTAATCATTTTATTCTTATATTAGGAATAATTTTTTCACTTTTTAGTTCGAAAATTGGTATTAAAATAAAACCAACGCATGCAACAGTTTTGTAATTGGCCGAAAGTATAAAAAATAAAGGGCACAAATTGTTCATGGACAATTTTTTTTTTCATCCCCAGAATTGTTCCAGCAATTGCGTAAAGAATACAAAATGAATTCCAGTGGCACCATACGTTCCAATAGGAAGAATTATGCAAAAAAATTAGCCTTTCAAAAAATGAAAAAAGGTGATTTGTCTATAAAATTTGGCAGTGGCATGACAGCCATGTGTTTGAAGGATAAGACGGAAGTTTTCATGCTCAACAACATGCGTGATCCAGAAATTAGTAAAACAACTTTGTGCAACGATAGATGTGAAAATCCCGCTTTAATAACATGCTAAAATTTAAATATGGGTTTTGTAGACCTGAGTGATCGTATGGCAAACAGCTATAAATTTGGGCATAAAAAACTAAAATGGACCAAAAAACCTTTTTTTCATTGACATGATTTGAAAGTATTAAATGAATTTATATTGTTCAAAATCAAAACGTGAAAAAACATAAGCCATAAAATATTCTGATTAAAATGAATCAAGCAGCTTTTACAAAGTGGAAATAATCTAACAGTTTTTACAAGCCCAGAACCAAGTTTTAGCAACAATAGACTTGAAAATCAGCACTGGCCTGCATTTAAAAAAGTTCAACGACGTTGTGTTGTGTGTACGTCCAAAGGTGTAAGGAGACGCACTTCGGTTTCGTGTAAATTGTGTAATGTAGGATTGTGTGTAAATCAGTGTTTCTCAAACTTTCAAAATTGGCGACTCAATATTCAATCGCAATTTTCATCGCCCCCCCCTCCTCCATTCAAATAATAATGTATTGAATTCAATAATACTATACTTCGACGCTAAACCTGACTTTAAATTCTTAAGTGCCACCGGCGAATATAAACGTCTCACTCAGCCAGTGAATTAATTGCCCTGGGCGTATGAATACGTCTTTCCAAAGTACAATCTTTTGCGAAGGATTTACTAGTTTCAGAGAATTTGCTTTTTTATTCCTTTTAAACTCTTCCCCCATACACCACATACGCTCGCTTACTTGTTAAATCGTGGCATTGGGGAGCGAATCGCCTAATTTTTAATCGGCATTTAAGGGATCAATTATAAATCGAACAAATTATCAAGATAAGTGTTAATTTTTGCATATAATTTTATATATGACAAGCCCATGGGGTCACTGGTAATTATTAAATTTGTTCTTAATATTGTTAAATTAATTATAAAATACATTCTGCAGTACTGATATATTTATAAGTGTAAATTTGTAGTTAATTTTTTATTGTGTCAGAATGAATTTTGTTCAGTAAATTAATAATTTCTTAACAATCCTTTGTTTTTGACTTTTCAATACGCTCGCGCCCCCCTCTTAGGGTTATCACGCCCCCTAAGGGGGCACGCCCCACAGTTTGAGAAACACCGGTGTACATCGTTTTGAAGAATATTATGTAAATTAATATCAATATGTGGTGAATTTAAATAGATTCTTGATTTGCCGGAGCTCATTTCTAGTTTCTTTTTAATTAGTCATTGCATTTGTGTGCATTTATTATAATTCTTGTATAGTTTTATGACACCTGAAATGTCATTAAATTGTTAAAAAGAATTTGTAAATTTTATATATATATATATATATACAAAATTTAAAAATACTTTTTAACAATTCAATGACATTTCAGGTGCCATATATATATATATATATATATATATATATATATATATGCAATGACTAATTTTTTTTTTAAACTAATGAGAATAACAACTTTCTTCTATAAATTTGAGTACTTCGTAATAGATATTAATTAAAAATCACTGTTTTCCAAAATTCCCACACTAATAAAAATCGTTATAGTACATTACATATTTTCCATGTATGTTCCTTCTGCTACAATTAGATAATTTTTAATATTTTGATCTGTTTACATTCGTAAGCATAAGAACTATAAAAAAAATCTGTAAAATCATTACACTCTAATATACCTTTTTACCATTTTTAAATAATTCCGCTTATAATAAATAATTTTACTCCCTTTTTGAAATAAATAAATTCTGTAACCTCAATTTTTATTGTATAAAAATTTTTAACATAGAATAAAACTTATTTTGTTGTTAAAATATGAAATTATTGGATTATTATGTTCAACTTAAATAATATTTAATATTTTGGGACTAAATTTTTAATTTCTAATATTTGTTCCTCTTTACTTCATTATTAAATAATAATATATATTAGTATTACTAAGAAATATATGTTACATAAAAATTTTATTTTCACAGTTTGTCCAAAAATGTGTTATAACTTTAACTGGGGATTTTTTAAATAATTTTTTTCATACTAAAGAATATCATTACGTATTTTCTTTATGCATGTTTTTTTGCTAATACACGCACTCTCTATGCATCTGACAAATTTAAAAATACTTCAGTTCAACATTTTTATTAATTTTATACCTGTAAAACTACTGAAAAATATATTTGTGGAGAACTCTTAAAGCAATTTTTGCATTCAATTTTTGATGAAAATTTATGCGTTATTACACAATGTACTACTGTACAGAAACGTATTTTTATTGTTATCTTACGTTATAGTTAATGAAATTTTAATAAAATTTTACATCGAAACATAAAAAAAACCTATTTTTAATCGTTTACAAACAACAAAAAATGAAAAAAGAAAAAAATATTTGCAGCAACAAAAAAATTACAGAAATATTCGTCACAGATTCTTAAAATTATCCATTTTAGTCCTTCGACTTTATTTATAAAATGCAAGAAACTAACTTCGACATTTTTTAGTATGACAATTTATGTATAAAAGATGAGTTTTCAAAACAGAAACTATTAATTCCGATATATTTTCTTTCAAATTTGTAGAAAACGTACATTACGAGTTCTTCAGCATAAGAAAAATAACACGATTTGTACAAAAATTTTAAAAGCAAAAATGAAATCCTTGCTTTTATATGCTTTATTATACTTTAAAAGTTCTACAGTGTTGGATTTCCTGATTAAAAAAAATTAAAGTAACATTCCTTTATAATAATAATTACAAAAAATTTTGCAAAATGCTCTAAAATCTATCTGAAAAATAAATATAA
>BMAV01004379.1:437258-535807 GCA_019973955.1 Trichonephila inaurata madagascariensis | reverse complement strand
TTTTTTTTTTTTTTCGCCCAGTTATTCGTGAGTCACTCTTTTTTACGTATGATAGTGCAAAGAAAGGAGTGTTTGGCAGCGTTCTAAGACTATTGAACGTTTGAAACTCTGAATACAGAATCAGATGATTCTTGTAAATGAGCATGAAAGCAGGTTGTAAAATCTTTTATATAGACAAAGAATGCTTATCTGTCTTAAATATTGTTGATGCCTTAGTTTTTGATCATTATTGATTATCATATGCCTATTTTTGGTGTTATAAAACCTAGAAATGCACATCTGCCTTCTTGTAAATCTTCCAAGGTTGCTTTCAAGTAGCAGGAAAACTATTCTTCCTCTTGTTGCCGTAATAAATCCTAGAGAGTGCATTTCCCTTTCAGGGAAATTGTTGTACATAGGATAAATAGAAACTATGCCGACCAAGAACTTCAAATAGGCCCTCTTCTATTTTGCGAGCGTTATTAGGAGAATGAAAATAATTCTTCTGGGAAATTATATTGTGTTGGATTTTGAGAGATAAAGTAAAAAGCACCCAGTTACTTAGGGGACTGTCCAAACGAAGCGGGGGAGGGGGGCCATATTTGAAGCTAAGGTCTTCCTTCGCTTTGAAGAAAGCCAAAGAAAAATTGTTGTCAGTTATCTATAACCCGACTGTGGAGTCTGTGCGTTAAGAAGGAAATGTTTTGTAATTGTTTTGAATGTTGGTAGAAAGAGTTGGCTTCGTAGGAATGTATTGACTCTATCTTATGCACAAAATCACACACCAAAGTCAGTTCATTATCGCACAAAAATCAGCGCAGTAATCTTAGAATTTAAGCAATATTATGCAATTATTTTGAAATTTCAAATAAAAAGTAAGGATTATTCAAAGGCTAATAATATCACTTATTGAAAAAAAAAATTAAGAAGCCCCAATATATTGCCCTTACTCGCAAAAGAAACAATTAAGTATAAATACGAATAATATAATCCTTTTGTATAAACAAGTTTACCGAGATGCATGAAGCTCCTCCTCAACTTAAATGTTTGTAGTCATAATATTTTGTCTTTGATATCAGCTTATTGTTAGCGTTTTACTCTCAAGTATTCTACAAATTCAAAGCATTTTCTCTTTTTTACTAATGAAAACAATTTATTAATGTTCGGAAAAATATAATTTTAAATTTCTAATGTATATTTAAAGAATTTATTTTTAGGAACAAGTAGGTAAATTGATAAATTATTAATATTTCATTTACGAGTTCCATTACGAACAAAGTAATGAGGCGGACCTCGTAATTTAAATGACGATCAAGTAATGAGAATGATAGCCGAGTTAGAGCCCCCAGCTCTAATTTCCACACCACGACAACGTAAGGATTTTGACTTAATGCGTATCAGCTCTTGTACTCGATAAAACCCCAAATCGTGACCATTTTTCAATAAAAAATATGAAAAGACTACAATGTCGCACTATTCAACAAGGGCCAACACTTATAGGCTTAGGATATTCACATTTTATAGCATAATGCGAAACACCTAACTTTTATTTATCTCATTTATTTGCCACAGTAAATGTTTTATCATAATTTTCTACATATATAAGAAGAATTAGAAAAAAGTAAAATAAGATTTAAGTTTTTGAAAAATGCTTGTTAAATAAATGTAGATTTAATCTTATAAGATACGTTGATAAGTATGAATTCTAATGTATCACAATATAATATGGATTATGGAAAAATAAAAAATGACAAGTATGCATCAAATCTATCAATCTTTTATGGGAAAATATATACGAAAATTCTTAAGAGGATTTAAATTTTTAAGATTTTTCTGGCATGTTCTAAAACAGAAAAACAATTATAAATTGAGTAACAATGAAGTTTCCAAAAAAAGATTTATGACAATATGTTTATTTACATGCAGATGCTGTGAATACTTGTAAGAGGTTTTCAACTTACTTCATTATCTATTTGAGAAAGTCTGGATTTTACATTATAACATAAAGAGACAGGATGAGTAATTGTGTTTTTTATTTTATTTTGTATTTTTGATTATAATTATGTGCAATTTATGAAGAATCCTATTATTTACTTCTTATTTCTAATTTGACCACTTTAACCCTCTAAGCGGTCGGCACGTAAAGTCTTGCCATTCTGGAGATGCTTCGAAAATGCACCACACGTATTTTTTTGCCGTTAGGTGGGGTTCTCAAAAGTGGTTGAGCCGTATTTTTAAGAATGCGGCTCGGCAACTTTTGGGAATCTTGCTTGAAGGCAGAAAAAGCATCTTTGGAATGAAGGGATTTTACGTGCAGACCGCTTGGAAGGTTACGTTTTAACACCAGGTGTGTATCAAATTCCTGCATTTAAATGAATTAAAAATAAATTTAAAACATTTTTTAACTATTTTAATAAATTTACTGAGAATCAAAATATAAATAAATTTTTCTTAAAAAAAATCAATTAAATTTGGATTAGTTTATTGTACCTTTTTCTAAAATGATATAAGCGTTTAATTTTTTTATGAAAGACTTTATATTATCACCATTAATTTGTGCTATTTTTCTCAATGCTCTTAATAATATTAAAGAGGAAATCTAGGTGAAAAGCATCTTAAATTGTAAATAAATAATAAAATAATAAATTTCTTGAATTTTCTTTTACTGAAAACTTTAGTAATTACTACTTTGGATTCTTCAAGAAAACATGTTTCCCTAAGAACGGGACACCGTTTGTGTTTGGGGACTTTCTAAGCCTCAAACATCCCCACTATTCAGCAGGGTATCAACAACTGCCCTGCTTCTTTTGTCTACCGATGTGTGGTGCCATCAATCAGCTATAAAAAAGGGGGAAGTAAACTTCGCTGGAAGCGCCGTCTTCGAGGACATTTTTCTCGCAAAAACCACCGTCTGCAAAAGGTAACGGAAAATATTTTTGTGTTTGCTGGATGTTTTTTAGACGTTGAATTGATTCTCTTTCGGATTTGGAGATATTCATATATGTGTGTGTGTGTGTTTCGATTGTAGTGCCAAATTGACATTAACTGAATTGAGAATTGGTTTTTAGCGTATTCAATTCCAAGCTCTATTTTTTATTAATCTGTGATATACTCTTGTTTTACTCATGCTACTGAATTCTTTGCAATATACTCAAAAACTTATTTTATGTGTGTTTTAGACAAAAGTGAATGTTTCGAGTTTCATATTTTAAGCTGAATTTATTCTTTACTGTGAAATTGAGAAATGTTAGTTTTCTTGTGTTTAATTGCGGAATTAATAGTTATTAGTTTATCTCGCGTTTTATTTTGTTATTTACATATCTCAAATCTCACCCAAAATTTCTTATATTTCTTTTATTTTTAATGCATGCAACTTTTCAAATGAAAAATAGAACCTTGTTGGTGAAAATGTTACATCGCATTTTCTCATTAACATTTTAGAAAGAATAATTCATTTTTAATCCATTTTTGGTTTAATTACATAATGTTTACTTAATGATATGATATCTTCTACAGCAAAATGGAAACATATGTTATATCGTCTTCCATCAGCAATATTTGTCTAAACGGCCAAAAGTGTACTCGGTTGTTACGTTATCTGTGTCACATCAAAGCTTATCTAAGCGAACGTTTCTCGCGCGTATTTCGGTAAAATATATTAGTTTTCTGAATTTCACTTCTGATCAAATTGGCATTTAATAGATTCTCTTTCGGAATTTAAGTGATAAATGTTTTTTTCGATTTTGGTGCCATTTGACATTATCGGAGTATGCACTTGGGTTTCAGTGTACAAATTTTTAAAAACAATTCTTTTCTGTGAAAGTATTGTAGGAGTTATAATTCAAATCATCATTATATTCCCCATTAAAGTATTTTCTAAAAAGCTACCAAAAAAAAAAATATGTAGTATTTATAAAACTTTTCTGAAATCCCTCAGAAGTAATCAATAGGTAGTCTTTTTTCCTTTTACAGTAGATTTACAAATTCGTCACAATTAAGAATTGATTTGTTGTTAATGTTAAGAGATCGATTGAGAAGAAACAAGATAGCGAAAATTACATTTGATCAAAAATATTCAACTTAGGAAAAGAAAGTTGAGAAGAGTCAACAAAAGGAATGTTGAAAGTGACTTGCTAAACAGAAATTCTGTGAATGAATTATCGAATTGTGGAATGTTTCTGTAAGAGGGAAAAGAATCCGAGGTCTTCTACCAGAATCTCAGCTTGAATGGAAAATCGAGATGGATATTGAAAAGAAAAGCAAACGATTTTATTGGAAGATTGAAAACTTTTACTTTTTACTTCTTCTGACCCAGACAGAACCTTTGAAAAGCTCCCCTTTCCAGATTGCCGGAGTCGCGCTCCAGATGCTTATTTTCATCTTGCTTTACATTGTGAAATTAGTGAAAAGACGTGCGTATCGCGTGCTTTTGAATGCCAGCAAGTGGAGCGCAAGATCTGTGTGTGAAACTTTGGTATTAGATGGTAGTTACGCTTAAAACGCCGAATGGAATCATAAAGTTCTGTACTGCATAGTATGTTCTACCAAAATTTGTGGGTAGTTCTTACTGTCGGCAGAACAGCATGGTTCTACTGGCCAAATGCCTTCAAAAGCATCTTAAGTCTTGTGCGAGTCTCTATGTGTTACCTGTGGAGGAGCCTCCTTTGTATGTTTCAAGGCATTGTTCCGCCGCGTTACATTTTACAGAAAACAAAAGAATAGATACATAAAACGTTGGAACTTTTCCGTCCTTTTTCGTCGATCCAGTTCTATAAAGATTCCACTGAGAGTTCAGAAGAATTTTCTTTGAAACAATTATGGCCGAGAAATAATCAGCTTGCAATATTTTTAAAGGAAAAGAGATACTACGCGCGTGTACATTGCATTGTCTATTTAGTAAAAAACTCAATTGTTCTCCCAAATATTGCGAAAATTCGATATAGATATGATTCTACAACAAACTGGCGTTTACCTGGTTTCTTTCCTATGGACATATTAGATGAAAATAATCCGAGTTATTTTAAAATAATTTTCGTGCTTGATAATTGTGTACAGAAATGCCATTTTATGAGGAATGTGGTAGTAGCTCAGAAGTATTTTTCCGATTCACCTTCTTGAAACTTCCCAAGACATTTCGCCACAGTCTTAAAACGACTTAGAAAAGGTTCTTTTAGGTCCAACCTGAAAGGGATGCGATGTGACCATTGCCAGAGAATAAAGACTTCCCAGTCCATAAAGTCTTCATCTGTTGCAAAAGCTCCCGGCTCCTCAGAGCGATGCAAAGTTTGAAAATGATGCTGAAAAGAATCTCGAATCGTGGAGATGGATGACACAGATTCTCACTTTAAATCGTTTGTCGAACATCTGTACTTTAGGCTCCGTGACTGGCCCCTATCGATCTCGACAGCGCGATTGACTCTTTACGAACTTGCTCACAGATATTCCATCTTAGATTTGATAAAATTACAGTCGAAAAATTTTGGTTCTCAATATGGATTGGTGGAAATAGGATGAAATGCTACAGTTTTGCAAACTTGTATGAAGATAAATCTGGAAACTTTATCGAGAATTACTTTCATCATGGAAAGAGAAAAAAATTGCTATAGGAAGCTGGGACTTGAGATATAGAAATTATTTTCTTACGACTGTAAGTTTGATACTTTTTTGCTGTGTTGTGTTTGGTTTAATATATGTATGTTGTATGTAATATCATGACAAGAACCCAAGTAACTCGATCTAATATATAAAAAAAGAAAAAACATTTAGAATTTGAAAAAAAAAAATTGTATAACTCCCCTAAGTTTAATGAAATAAAAGTTAGCGGAAGAAGTATGTTAAGCACAAAATGAGTTGATTGTGATAGTTTTACTAAAATTTGTTTCAGAAACAGATGATCTTCATCAATTATTTTGACAATATATTCACTTAATCCAGATAAATCGTGCCTGGTTTTATTTGATATAAAACTTTATGTCCCGCTTTAAAAAAATGGATGTTCTTTCGAGCTGAAACAATCTTTGATGCCTATCTTGTGAATGTGTCGTGCCGCGGTAGCCGTGTGGTAGAGCAGGTATCGGACCGTGGCTTGCCTTACGTACGAGTTCGAGCCCAGTACCACCAAGCACCCGCCGTGTAGGAAGTTTATTTTAATGCTAAATCTGTCGAGAGCTGAAACGTCCTCCCGCTGGTGTGGTGGTTAGGAGAGGGGTACAGCTCGGGTGTCGTGTCCACGTCACGGACCATGGTTCAAAATTACGTGGTCCGTCGCCAAAAGCCCTCGTGTTGCTGAACAGTGCGACGTTAATATTGAATCAATCAATCAAATTGTGATTGTGTCAATATGTAGCAAAATATGAACTCACATTAAAGTTAGGAAAAGAGAGAAAATATAGAAAACATTTATACACTCGGCACTTACGTAGCTAATCCAAAGTGGTCCTTGTCCTTGGGGGGCCCTTTTGTCGGCCTCCTAAGATTTTAGGATTATTTTGCTTACACATGTTAGTTCTTTGGTTTGGAGGCCTCCCAGCATCATTGATATGGCGGTAGCTGCGCCCTTTACCCGGTGAAGAAATGGAAACAGTGGCGGTAAGAATGTTTTTTTTTACTTGAATGAGTAAGATTTTTGAATTTATTTTTCTTGATTCTGTTTCTTATCAAAAGCTTAAATGTATATTTTAATTACTGGTTTTTTGCTTGAAAATCGTTTTCATCCAGACTGCAACATTTTGCTTATGCCGCTGATATAGTAATCATTGCTCGTACTATCAATGCCTTGTCAGAGGCATGTCTAGCCCTTTACAAGTCGACCGAAAATTACATTTAAATTAATGAAGACACAACTAAATACATGCCAATTGCAAAAACTCCAGTAGGTTTTAAATAGCTGCAGACTGAAGTGGTAGATAATTTTGCTCCTATTTAGGCTCAAACATTAACATTCTAAATGAAATTGGTGATTAAATTAAAAAACATATTTTGTTGCTGCTAATCGTTGTCTTCACGGTTCATTGTTTCTTAAAATCAAAAAATTCGATTAAAAGACATTCAAAAAATTCACTTACCTAAAACAATCCTCATACCTGTACTTGCTAGGCGGCTCTGTGTGGGCCGTATACACTGACTTCTGCCCGGGGGCGGCAAATTTGAAAGTCAGCATTTGATCAAATTTGAAAAAAAATTTAGGTAAGTTACAAAATATTTGATATATTTTCTTGAAATATTATTGGGTGTGAATTTGGTATTTCATTAAACGTATCTTTTTTTTTTTCTTATTTTTTTTTTTTATATTTTTTAAGAAGTTTTTTTTAATTGAAACTTGGGGTTCGGGGGAAGGGTTTAAAAAAGTAAACAAAAATTTTTTTTGTTCCCACATCTTTCACAGAACTTCCCCCCCATCCCGGGGAGGTCACAACCTTCCCTTTTCCTTTAAATGTCGGTTTTCTATAAAAGGGAAAAGGGGCAGTTCCCAAAAGGGGGTGCCCGGGGGGGCCCCGGCCCCCCCCTCACCAACCCCTTTTTTTTTCCCCGATTTTTAAATTTAGTATATATATTAAAATTTAATAAGTATTTTTTTTTGATTAATTCACCAGGGCGCACAAAGGGGGGCCTGGGGGGCTGGACCCCAAAACCTTTATTTTTCTGATTGATTATAATTTTAAGTATAAAACCCAAAATTTAATTTAAAAATTTTTTTTTAGATTAATTTTTTTAAATTTTAAAATAATTTTTTTTCAATAATTAGTTTTTTCTTTTTGTTCCCCCAAAAAAGAAAATCAAAAAGGGATGATACAAGAAAGGTGGACTTTCGACCCGGGCCCCCGAAAACTTTTTGTGCGCATGTATACAACACATTGAGAATGATAGAAATAGAGGCCATAGATAAACGGAAGGAACCGCGACAAAGGCATTTTTTACTGTGCTTCATTCATTTCTTAACTTGCTACTAAAATAAATAACAAGTATAAAAAAAAATTAATCAATTCCTACTTAGATCAACAAAGAAACATTTTATATTTTAGTTACTCTTCATTAAATAATTACAATTAATATGTACATACATATGACAAAAGTGGCAAAATAGAAAGTGATTTTCCTTTTTATATATGGTTTTGGGCTATTTTTGTTTGTTTGTTACTATTTATTCATTAAAAAAAATGTAATTATTCTAATAAAATAGTATAGTAAAAAAAAATCGCATTCTCAGAAATTAGGCCATCCCGGATGGGATTCGAACCCACGACCTTTGGATTAGAAATCCATTACTCTACAGTAGTAGTCTTCAAACTTTTTCAACTCAAGGAATCCCTAGAACTTGAAGGTGTTTTCGTGGAACCTCAAGAAATAGAAAATGTTTTCGTTTAACCCCATTCCATACACACACTTAGAAGAATATATCTTAAAATAATTTTCAAAGTAGATCAACATGTTACAGGTACTTTATGTAAAGAAGTATTGCATTTATGAATAAAAAAAATGTAATCTAGTTTTTTAATATAATTTACTCGTTAATAGTATTAATTTGTGATGCAAGTGTCACCTACCCGTGCATTACATTTAGTAACTGAGATATGTGCTTGCTTTTTTTTCACACAAATTGTGAAAATTCGAAATCTATGTCTATTGAAATTATCTGTAGTAACATTTCATATTCTGCGTTTGATTTGTTTTTGTGGCCACTCACGTTGAGAAATATATTTCACTTAAGGTATCCGACTACGTTCGGAACCGTGATTTTGCAAAAGCGTATCAATGGATAATATTTAGGATATTTAGTGTTACTTAGATTAGAAAATGGATATAAAATTGTTTTAAGTATAGTATTACAATAAAAAAATTATTTAAGTACACTATTTTGACAAAAAATGAACATAGAACAGGGGAAAAGACAAAAGGGGCCTAGGGTCCGACCCCCCAAAGTCCTTGATTTTTTCCGATTGATTATAATTTTAAGTATATAATACGTAAAATTTAATTAAATATTTGTTTTTAATGATTAATTTTATTAATACTAATTATTTATTCAATAATTAGTTTTTTACTGTTTTTTGTTCCCCCAAATCGACAAAATCAAAAGGAGCATGATACAAGAATGGTGGACTTTCGACCCTGGACCCTCCCTCCCCTTGGAAAACTTCTGTGTGCGCTACTGGCAGCTACCATTGTATAATATATATGTATATAAACGAAATACTCAGAAAGAATTTAAACAGCAAAAAGTTAACTTAAAAATTAAATTTAGTAAAAGGTAAAATAATTTTTTTTAAAGAAAAACAAAACATCTCTTGAGTTTTAAGTTTCATTCAAGACAGTCCTTTTGATCTTTCCCACCTTTTCCATAATTTGCTTATGGCAATAATCCGATCAATAAGAGTAAAATGCAGTTCTTCCGTACCTGATGTGATTTAAAAATTGGGGAATGTTTGTATTCACCAATTAATGGATAACTAAAAATATCGTGTGTACTCAACATAAAATGCAATAAGAAAATAATATGTATGTATCCAACAGTGTCCTAAATATAGTGTGATTGTAGAAGTTCGGAATGAGACATTAATTTTTGAATAATATCTTTTTCTGTATAATTATGATTCAAAGTTTACTTATAGATTTCCAATATCTATCATTGTGTAATTGCAGTACATCATTAGTTAGACACCCAACTGTTATAGGAAAATTAATCATCCAAACTCTTCCATTTTTGTGGTAGAAACTGTTCAGCAATAATAATTTTTCATAAGCAAATATTTTGAGCACTTAAAAATGTTTCAATGATTGTTTTACAAAATTAATTGGTAATAGTTTATTAAGCATGAAAGACCTTCCTAGTATTTTAAGAGTTTGGTAAACTGTTTTATTTTGAAGATTAATATTCCATTTACAAAATTTAAAAGTTTTCTGCTTTCGCTCCCGTTAGAAGGAATATGTCAATGTAAATCATAGTATTATAAAAATTTTGCATTATTTAAGACTATTACTTAAAAATTTTTATCAAGGAAAAGAAATATTTAAAAAGTCAAGTATTTATTTCAAGTTTGAAAGAAATTTTGGGGTTTTTTATTGAGATTAAGGGTGAAGTATTTTATATTTTGCTGCAATAAATCAATTGAACTGAAAATACTTTTTATATCAAGAAAAACCATTTTAAGAATAAAAAAAAAGAACTTATTTGATAAATTATAATTTATTTATATAAGGGGGGTTACAGAAAGGGAATTTTAAAATCCTTAATTTTTTATTTATTAACATGTTTTTTAAGTTTCACTTGTTTTAATGAAATTTTTGAACTCAATTTTACCCATTTTTGAAAGGTTAGATTAATTTAAAATTTTTGCACACTTTCAGGACCGATAACAAACAAAAATTTCAAATTTTATTTATGAGGATCCGATCAGGACAATGAAAAAAAGGTTTTTGAGATTTAATTAATTCATTATATCATTTCCAAATTTGGCATAATTGATAAACCATTTTCAGATTTGGTGACTAAAATATCAAAGAGCAACCCTAAAACCTTGAATAGGCTTGCAGTTAATACAAATAAAAAAAAACAAAAAAGTGTTCTTTAAGTGAAAAAGAGTAGGGTGTGTACCTTGTTTTTTTGAAAATGTAAATTAAAAATAAAAGACTCGGGATTTAATAAAAAAAATTTAGCTTTCTACTAAATATTTTTTTTTTTATGAACAATACGCTAAAAAATGATGATACAAATTAACATTATAGCAGTATGCTTAAAAGGTGATAAATTTATGTTCTAACTGCTAAATATTTTTTTTATTTTTATTAAGAATATGTTCAAAAGTGATGATAAAAATTAAGATTATAGCATTTCGTTTAAAAAAAGGGGATTAATACGATTGACATTTAATATTTTTTTAACACACTTTATTAGTTAGACCTGTATCTATAGAGAAGAATTTTGAAAAAATAACGATATGGGGCTCATTTGAAGCCCCATAAACAGAGAAAAATACCCTTTAGACCCATTAATTAATATTCATTGAAAACAAGACTAATTCCGGCCCAAATATCAAACTCAAGGATAAATTCAACAAAGAATAAAAAATTTTAAAACTAAAAAAAAGGCTTTTTTTGAGATCGAACTAAAAAAAGGAAAATAAAAAGTTTAAAAACTAAAAAAAATGCCTTTATAGTGAATTGAACTAAAAGTAAAAAAAAATTTTAATATAAGAATAAAAAGATTAACAGAAAATGAATGTCATTGGGGAAAAAGGGGGGTGTTTTTTACACATTTTTTCCCAACTCAGCATTTCGGGAAAAAAACTAAAGAAATTTTGGATAATATAGAGCACCGCACGCTTTTATCCCAATGAATTTATTTTTCGGATCATTTTTTTCTTATATTAAAATTATTTTTTTTTAAGCAAAAAATATAAAAGTGTTTTTTTTAGTTTTTTAAACTATAATTTAATTTTTCTTGTAGTTATTTTAGAAGTATTTTAGTGCATGATAAATTTACTCTCAAAATACATATTTTAAGAAAATCTTTAAATGTCCATTGAGAAGGCTTTTATGATAAAAAAAAATTTCACTAAGTTTTCATGTGATGATCATATGCTGCTAAAAAGGATCTGTAAAACAAATTATAACAATTTTTGTTAAATCCATACAACTGCTACCTGCAGAGGATATGGATATCGTGGGAAGAACTAAGGCAGCTATAGTAGAGGCTTTCAATGCAGTATAGACAGCAGCAAAAAAACATACGATTGACGGTCAACGAAGAAAAAACCACGTTTATGACAATAACAAGCAGAATCTCAAATCAACATCTGCTGAAAATTAATGAATATGAAAAATAAAAAAAAAATTGAATTCAGAAATAGAAACAAGATGGCTAACAGATCCTATCATGGATTGTGAAACGAGTTTAAATCTAAATACATATGTAGAAAAACAAAAATACAGTAATACAAGACTTAAATAAGAGCAATTGATTTATACGGCAGCAAATGCTGGACAATTAACAAAGACTAAAAGAAACTGATGACTTTCGAGAGAAATTTGGTGCAGTTAGAGAAAACGGAATCTGGAGAAAACGATATAACCTTGAAGTTCAATTGAAATACAGAAAACCCAGCCCCTAGTCAAAAGGATCAAGGCTTCCCAAAAAGGTGGCTGAGACATGTATTTTTGATATAGCGATGAATAACTTTCAGAAGAGGAAAAGGAAGACTGAGAACAAGATGGATGGATTAAGTAGAAAAAATGGTTGAAGGGGGTTAAGCGATGGAAGAACATAGCATCAAATGGATCAAGATGGTCTTGGCTGACTGCAACAGCCTTGGCCGGTAACCGGCTGTAATGCTTGGAAAGAAGAAAGCAAGCGATACTCGATAGAAATTAACATGGGACATTTATTTATTTATAATACAAAGATACATATTTAAATACTTTTCTAAAATTTAAATACATTTTGTAATTTTAAGGAATTTTCAAGTGGAAATTTCATCATAAATATAAATTGCTTTCAAAAAAATATTTTTGCAGCAATTCTTTTAAAATTAAGGTAGATATGTCTGTTTATTTTAACATTCAATAAAAACTAAAGTAGGTAAACCTTGAATTCAAAATTTTTACTAATTAAAAGTTTTTTCATAATTTTATCAGGGGAGGACTTTAAATTAGACATATACGAGGGGTGATAATAAAAAGGTTACAAGTCGAATAAAGAAATATTTACTAACAATAGACAGAAAATACAAAGGGAATTAAGAGGCATACGTGCCTTATCACATTTCGACGTAATCACCAAGTCTATTTATGTATTTATCAGAACATGGAGCCAACTTGTATAACCCTGTGATACCGCCCCCCTTTGGTGACCGTATCTTTGATTGTCAGCGTGAACTAGAGGTGTAGGATTTGCAAAAGGAATAGACATTTTTAATTCTTAATATGACTTTATTAAGAAAAGAACTTAAATGTCTAACAATTTAGATAAATTTAATTAAGTGAGAATCTATAATGAACAAACACAACAATGATAGTTAAACCGAATCACCTAATTTAGACCACTTTCTCTAAATAATTATTCAATCCGCCTACTCTCACTTCTAATAATATTACAAGTCCTAATATCAAATAATCAGTCCTACCTTAATCCAACTAAGATTCGATTTCTATATGGAGACGTCTGGGCGCGCGTGCAATGGTATGCACATTGTATTACTGATTTACTTTCCAGGTAACTTCACGAGTGGCTGTCAATTCACGCTTGTATCTCTTCAAACATAACTTTCTCCCCAAATTGCCATCTCGCTTACTGAAACTTCTGTTCATTTAAAAGCTATCTTATTTGCATTTCTTGTTCACATTTCGCTTCTTGGGTTTTGGTTGGAAAAGAGTTGCCATTAACCTTGGCCACCAAAGAACCCAGAGGTTATGTTAAAGAAAAGACGCGTGAGCCCGTCACAAGGTGTCGCCCTCATCACTTGACTACGGTTTAAAATTACGAGGCTCGTCGTCAATAGCTTTCACGTTGCTTCGAAGTGCGATGTTAACAAATCAAGTAATCTATATACATTATAATCTATTATTTTATCTATATAATTAATTATTATGTTATACATTATAATCTATATAATTAAACTGTAAGTGTTCAAGGGGTGCTGGAGAGAAAACTACCGGAAATATTCTAGTGAAATTTGGTATCTACGCGTTTCAGAACATGCGCAAGTCAAATATGTAAAAAAAATCGCCATTTTCACCCGATAGATGGCACTGTGCCGCTGAGTAGCGAAGTTGAGAAAACAACTAATTCCAGCATTGCAAGAGAGACATTGCGATGGAGCCGATTGATAATTACATCAATAGAACTGCTGGGAATATTTTAATTTCTATTCAAAATCATGACAATCCAATTATTAGAGCACAAACACTTTTCACGTATCCACATACTAAATTAAATTTTGCTTACAAAACTTCAAAATGGAATCTGCCGTAAACGTAACATGATTACTTAATTCCGACATCTTACAACATTCAAATGCCTTTTGCCTATCAAAACTGGGATCAGTGTTAAGTGCTGCTCCCCCGTCGTTCCCCCTGCCGCTGCGATTGCAGCTTTTCTTCTTGCAGTTCTGTGGGTTTTTTTTAGCTGTTTATCAGTTCTTACGCTTTTTGGGCTGTTTTTCAGCCCTTCTCACCTGCGCTCTTCCCATTTTGCCTCCCCGTGGCGTTACTTCAGGTTTCGTTTTTCGGCCTGCTGCTTCCTTCCACTTGCCCCCTTGCGGGGCGTCCTCTGATCTCCGTTTTCTTTTTCACCCTTTCTCCGGGACTCTGGGTATGAGCGATTTATTTCGCTGTGTAATGACTTCGCACAGCTCTGGGATAAACTATTTATTTCTCAGTAAAAAAATCATAAAAAAAAAGAATATTCAATCACAATTAATTAGCAAAAGGGTCCACAGATTTTGAGTCTCTTTCGCTGCAATGTCTCATCTCTCTCGCATAAAATAATGGCGCAAATTCGCTCGCTAGAGAAAAGTCCTATACATTTACTCTCGGTAATTCCACACCGAGTCTGGGGGAGTTCGCTGGCTCTAAATCCGCCGTGCAGTTGCTCCTTCGCAATTTCCACGGTTCTAAAATCCGCCTTATTTCGCGGACTAAGGTATATCTGTATTCAGTAGCGCACACAGGAATTTTTCAAGGGGGTCCGGGGTTGAAAGTTCATCATTCTTGTATCATGCTATTTTTGATTTTGTCGATTTTCAGTAACAAAACACAGTAAAAAACTAATTATTGAATAAATAATTAGCATTAATTAATAAAAATAATCATTAATAACAAATATTTAATTAAATTTTACGTATTATATACTTAGAATTATAACCAACCGGAAAAAAATCAAGGGCTTGGGGGGGGTCCCGACCTCCAGCCCCCTCCCTTGTGTGCGCCACTGTCTGTATTAAAAGTCCTTAGTGGGAGGGGCCTCCAAATCGGTTCCCTCACGTAACGTTTCTCTGGTTCAGAATCCGCCTTAATTCCTGGATTCAGTATCGCTTTCCTATCGTTGATCGGGACTCAGACCGTTCCCGGATCTCCACAATTCGGAATCCACCTTACTTCGCGGACTCACTATCGTTTTTCTCTCTCGCTGAAGGGACGTCCAACGGCTCTCTATAAAATCCAGTCTCCCTCGCTTTCCTTATATCCCTCTCTCTTTAACCATCTCTCGCCTAATCATCCTTCTGTGATATCTTGTTCTTCCACCGCCCCTGTCGGTCTCGACTCCCTTGATCTCTTGTTCTTCTGCCACCCCTGTCAGTCTCAGCCCATCTGATCTCTTGTCCAATGGGCGCTGATGGCGCGGTGCACATTGTAAGTTATCAGACGCGCTGTCGTTACCGAATCGTGAGAAATGAAAGCATAATGTTACTGCGTCAATTTTTGACGGTCGAGACAGCCT
This sequence comes from Trichonephila inaurata madagascariensis, assembly GCA_019973955.1. Classification (NCBI taxonomy): domain Eukaryota; kingdom Metazoa; phylum Arthropoda; class Arachnida; order Araneae; family Nephilidae; genus Trichonephila; species Trichonephila inaurata. Next base: position 520,395 of record BMAV01004379.1, on the reverse strand, counting down.
AGGAAAAAGGGTCCAAAACTTTGACCACCCAGTTACGAAATTCTTTCCCAGCAATTAGAGAAATGTCTGGAATTTTCACAACGTCTGTCGGTAAGGGGCAAGGGGTCTGCTAGCAATTATGGGGAAGAGTCCGGCTTCGTCACAGCTGGCACCCACTCAATCTAATTTTCGTTTCGTTTCGAGAGACATTGTTTAGAAACCACGGTATTTATACAGGACGGAGCACCCCCTCACATCGCTAAACCTGTTAAAAAGTTGCTACATTTTTGGTGCAGTCCAAGTCATAAGCAGAGGTTTCGAAAATGTCTGGCTCCCACGTTCACTGAAACTTAATCCTTGCGATTTTTATTTGTGAGGACTTCTGAAAGATATGGTTTTAAGATAACAACACATGCTTCTTTTGCTGAATTAAAATCTAGCATAACGAGACACATGAGGTGTGTTAAAATAGAAATTTTAAATGCGACGGTGGACCCCATGCTGTTTTACGTTTTCAGCATGTGGTTGCATCTGGTGGTTCACATGTTGAGCACATCATGTGATAATTTCATTGAACAAATAATGGTTTTAATTGTTTTCCAAAGCATTTTTATGGATTGTTTGATTTGTGATCTTAATTTACGTTAATTTTTGATTACATGATACTGTAAAAATTTAATTACTGAAGCGAATTGTATGGAATTTTTATAAACTGTAAGTGATGTTTTATGTTGTTTATATGCCCCTTAGAATGCCATTATACTCCGTTTATCGGTTTTGGAAGGTGCACATGCCGCCGGTGAGCTTTGAAATATGGTACAGCGCCATCTATTGGGTGAAAATGGCGATTTTCTTTTCTTTTCTTTGCATATTTGATTTGCGCATGTTCTGAAACGTGTAGATACCAAATTTCACTGGAATATTACCAGTGGTTTTCTCTCCAGCACCCCTTGAGCATTTGAAGTTTAATTATGGCCACCCTGTATATCAACCAAATCCAAACAGAAATTAACGAAAATTATGTTTGTGTATTATTTTCAAGAGATAAATGTCTGTCGACATTTATGTTTTTTATTGATCAGAAGATAATTACTGTCACATTTCAATGCGGTTTGCTTAAAATTGCTCCTAACATTAAGTATTAATTTTTAAAAATGTTTCGGAAAATTGGTTCTTTTTGAACATTTAAAGCTACATCCCCCAACACATCGTTAATTTTATGAAACAGGAGAATTTATCGGAGGGAAGAACTGTATTCTATTTTATCTAGAGAAACCTTTTCGCATCTGAATGGTATAAAACGTCTTCTCTTGTATATTATCTATCTTTATAAAATATAATGGGTTACAAATGATGCAACCCATTTTTAACAGCTTTAGCGATTTTCATGAATTTCTTCTTTTAATTAGAAGTTAAGCCTTTCATCCCTTCGAGCTTGGTTGGGAACTAAACACTGGGGGTTTCACACCAAACTGGCCGAAACATCTACTCATGCACCTCAGTGTCCAAGGTCACGAACATTGAGATGGGCACAGTAGGCCTTGTCCCTACTGAGTGCGCCACTGAGTTTAGTTTAATTAGAAGTTACGATATATTATACAGCGCGGTATTAGTCGCGAATTCGTGACCAGCATTGTTTTTGTCGAGTCGTAGGTTAGAATCCTGTTGCCACTAAAGAACCACAGGGTAGAAATGCTGAAATTTGTCGAAGCTCAAAATTTTCGTGTTGGTGTCGTCTGGAAGTTTGGAGAGTGCAGTGCCAGCTTTTGGATGTTGTGTCCGTCACTTGACCATAGTTCAATATTATGAGGTCCGTAGCTAATAGCCCAAATCCAGCTTCGAAGCTAATAAACAATCTTATTGAAACGTTACATAACCAATACTTATAATTACATGAATTATTTAAGAGTAACAATAAAAATCCATTGTTTTTCCTTTTGTCAGAACAAATATGTCAATAATCTCAAATTATTATTTTAGTCGTAAGATTGTGATATGGTCGTCTATGGCGACCATATCTTTGATTGTCAGCGTGAATTAGAGGTGTGGGATTCTCGAAATGAATCGACATTTTAAAATTCTTAATATGGCTTTATTAAGAATATAACTTAAATTTATATAATAAATTAGATAAACTTATATTAAGTGAGAATAAACCAAACACACAGCTGTAGTTAAACCTAATCGCGTAACTTGGAACACTTATCTAAATAATTATATTATCCGCCTACTTTCAATTCTGATAATATTACGTTCTAATATCAAATAATCAGTCCTACCTTGATTCAAGCTAAGGTTCAATCACTGTTCAGAGATTTTTAGGCACGCGTACAATAGTATGCACCTTGTAGTAATGGCTAAAAATCTTGATAATCTTTTGATAGGCCGTCAATTCACACTTCTATCTCTTCTAAACATAACTTTCTCTAAATTGCCATCTTGCTTACTAAAACTTCTGTTAATTTAAAAGCTATCTTATTTTCATTTTACAATTGCATTTCACTTCTTGGATTTGGGTTGGAAAAGATTTGCTATTAATCTTTGCCGTCAAAGAACCCAGAGGTTATGTTACAGAAAAGACGCGTGAGAAACTGAATAAATAAATTTTTATAATTTATGTTGTTTTTATCGATGTGAAGATTATATATATATAAATATAGCAAAATACTGAACTGGATATATTTATGTCACATTAAATTTTCATAAAGTGAATATGAACATGTTATATGCATCAAATACGACTGGGGTCTCGCTTACCGAAAACTTACTTTATTTTAATAAAAAAGAATAAATGAAAAATATTTACCGTAAAAACCGGCGTATAACGCGCACCTATACTTTCAAGCTGTATTTTTTATAATTTTTAGGTATATTCGCCGTATAACGCGCACCCCCTTTTTTACGAAAACACTTGAAATGTATGTGTGCAGTTTTCTTATGTTTTCAAGTCTTTATTTATTGGATGAATCATTCCAGACTCTCTTTTGAAAAAACAGTATACTTCTCTAGAATTATACAACCCTTAAGCGCAAGAAGGGAGGGGGAGACCGAATCAGCGCCATGGCTGGATTTTTCCCACGCTTTTCTATAAACATTGATTCCTTTTTCCCCTTTCGTGTGATGTACGAGGCGGACGATTAATTTTGAAATAAATTAGAACAAGTCTGAGACTTAATACGCTCGCTCTCTCTCTCTGTCTGTAGTAGTATATTCAATACTATGAATAATAATGAATACGCTTCAAACAGCGAGAAGTTAAGATGGGTCCTGGTACACGGAGCAAAACACAGTGCCGGTTTCAAGATCTAAGTGATTAAATTTGCGAGAAGAAATGGAAATTGTGCTGCAGCAAGGATGTTTGATATTGGCGAAAGCTCCATAAGGGAGTGGGGGAATGAAATGACAGTAATTAACATGCCAAAGAAGAAATGTGCTTTACGTAAAGGAGTAACGAAATGGCCTATTCTAGAAGAAAGTGTTGCGAACTGGGTCCTAGAGAAAATCGCTTGAATGGATTAATTGTAACAAGAAACAGTGTACGTTTATTCGTCTTAAAATGGTCAAAAAAGAATGCCTTTTCATGTTATCCAACAATGAAAGTTCATAGGGTATGTTATTTATTTTAAATAAGCAGTATTTCGATATTTAAGTTTAAATTTTATTAATACTCATTTTTTTTAAAGCTCTCATTTTTATACTCGGCGTATAACGCGCACCCCTAAATTTCGATCTTATTTTTTGTGTTAAAAGTGCGCCTTATACGCCGGATTTTACGGTAAGTGCAAATGGATAATATTAAGAAGTTTTTTCACGACCAAATTATCATAAAGAACACTTCTGTTACTATATTCTTGAAAATATGATGCAGAGATCCCACGTAAAAACAGGCATTTACACGTAACACACCATGGAATCGTCCTTATTAACATTATTTACAACTTTTTTCGCTTTATTTCTATATATTATTTTTCAATTCGATTAGTAAGTTATTATATACTTAATTTCTAAACTACATAATATCAATTCATGTTCTTAGTTCCACCAGGGGCGTTTTTAACCTCCCTGGCACCCTAGGCACTTCCAATTGTCCCCCCCTACACACACTATTTTCAGAGTGACTCCTCCTTCAATTCTTATCTTGCCAGTTTTGGTCCGAGAGAGATTTTCCTTAACTTTATAACTCTTTTTCCTTTCTTTGCTCTTGCTATTTGGACAGTTTTTCCAGTATCCACCAACTGTGAACCCGCCATTTCCCGGACTGGTTACCGGCAGCTTAAGGAAAAGAGAATGGCATGGTTTGGTCACTCTTGTTCATTTCTTACCTTACGGCATTACGAACCACCCATTGTTTGAGATTATATATAGAGTATACATTATTGTATGAACTGAATCAACTTGTTAATTATCATCGTTTGTCGCTTTACTATCAATAAACTTCGTAGGTCCTTTCTTAAAGTAATGAAAATATTGCATCAGAAAAGTCTGGCAAGATAGACATCAGAAAGTTCTGGCATAATAAATCCACGACTGCTTCAGTGGCTCAGAATTTATTTTGAGATTACAGCCACACACACACAACACAAAACAACATAAAAAACTAATTAAGTAATTGATTAGCTAACACCATTTCGTTTCCATCCTTGCCCACGTGATCGCTATCCCGCTCATTCCGCCATCTTGTCTCTTTCTACCTTCCTGTCTCGTTGTTCCACTCCGTCTGATTTCGATGGCCGCGCCACCTATAAAGTTTTACATGCCAGGCGAATCTTACACTATCTTTTACTTTCAGACATCCTTGTTCTTTGTTGAGTTACTGTCATTGTACTCGTACAACAAAGGTTTTCTTTGAGCTTTGATCATTGCAAAATGATTAATGACATCAATGTAATTAATTTACATTGTTGCTATGCGCTCAAAATGATATTACATCAAACTGTTAAGCTTTTCATTTCCCATAATTCCACGCGCGCGGTGGTTCGTTCGCTGTAATTTAAGGTATCCGACTGGGTTCGGAGACAATTTTCTAAAATATAACTTAAATAATTATTTAATTGTTATTTTTTAATTAAGTATGTTGCAAAACTATGAAAATACAGCAAGAAGAATTTTTTGAAAGCTTATTTTTCAAGACATGAGAAATTTGTACCAAAATATTGCAAAAAATTGCTCTTTTGCTAACAACTCTAGAAAAATATATATCACAAAAATAAATAAAATTTTTGCAGGGATACAATTCTTGAATGATTAACTATGCTGTCTATTAAAAAAACTCAAGTTTTACAATAAAATTATGAAATACAGGTGTTTGTAGCTCAACAAAGTTGTCTTTCGGAACTATACTCCGCATGACATTGTTAAGACTTTAATTGCAGTTCTGAGCTTTCCCGTGTAGACATTTTCTTAGAAGATTTTGATCGCAAAGTTCCTTAAAAGTCTTTTTAATAGAATTAATAGCTGAATTTTTGGAAGATTCGTTGATTTTTCTTTCAACGTTTCTCCAACAAATTCTGCTCTCTGGAAATCTCTTCTTTTTTGGCCTCATTGATCTTGTTTTTTGCATGTCAACTTTAATTTAATTAAAAATAACTATAACTCTATATAAAAGTACTAATAAAAAAGTTATAAAGAGATATAATTTTGAACACAAATGATAAAAAGATAGTAACTCGTTTAAATGAAAATCAACATTGCAATCAGTTAACCGTTGCCTATTTTCAAGCACAAAATATATCTATTAAAAAATTTATAAAGTGAAATAAAGTTTACTAAACATAAAAAGAATTCGTTAAAATATTCCAAATGAATAAAAATCTCATTTTTCCGGTGAAAATCAACCGAAAACTCACACTTCCGGTTTCGATTTGGGCTTACTACCTCAAATAAAAACAGCCATAACTTTTTTTCTAATTGACTCAGAATTAAAAGTATGACATTTTTAGAAAGCTTATTAAACAGGCTACAAAAATGGGCTATAAAATAAATTTTGATTTTTTTTTGATGAAAATGATGATTTTAAACCAGTCGGATACCTTAAGTTTCTTTCTCTTTTTTGTGCCCTAGGCACGTGCCTAAGCGCCCTGAATTCCACATTATTGTTAGATTCAAAACCATTTCTTTTTACCAGATGCCACGAAGTCTATCAAAACTAAATATATCTTGTGTTCATAACATTTACATATATGTATATAGGAGAAAAACGCCTCACTCACCACGAGATCTACTGAACTACTTGACCTATAGACTTGGAATTTGGCAGACATGCACTTTTATTGAGGAAAGATTCACTAAAAATGGGTTTTGGCAGAAACTGACTCTTTAGGGAGATTGCGGGGGCGTTATTGATAAAAATTTCTGCTTTTGAACTGTTAGACTTAAAGACTTTCTATTTGGCAGGCATGTTTCTTTTGTTATTGACATTCACTAGAAACGAGTTTTGTTGAATTCATCTCCCGCAGCGGTTTTTAAATATAATATTTATCGTTTGATTGACTGACAGATGCGGTACTGGAAATACCTGATGATTCAACTATATTTATTTATTGCGATTTCGCTCTATTATTTGCTAAATTATATTTTCCTTAGAGTTTTATTCACGATTTACTCAAAAATTTTCAAAATAGTAATTAAATTTTGACCTCATTAAATTTTTAAAAAAATCTTTTTATCTTGATTGTTACATTTTTTTTTTAATTCACGCGAGTGAAGAATGGTTATATCTGTGAGCTAAATTATATGTCTAATTGCAGGTCAGGGAATAAAAAATTCGAAAGCTTGTATGTTTCTATAAAGTTATCATAACGGAAATAAGGGATTTTCTGAAATGTTAATTTACAAGAAGGGCACAAATATGTAGATAAATTCAAATATTATGTAGCAAACTAAAAAAAATAAAAAATATTTAAAATTTTTTTATAATGCATGTTAGGATAACTTATGTTATTATATAAATAAGTGGTAAGTAAATATAGTATTAAGGTATCCGCGACTACGTTCGGAACCGTGATTTTTCAAAAGCGTGTAAATGGATAATATTTATAAAATTTAGTGTCACTTAGATTAGAAAATGTATATAAAATTGTTTTAAGAGAATAGTATTACAATAAAAAAAATTATTTAAGTACAATATTTTGACAAAAAATGAACATAGAATGATCCATTTTCAAAATATTCTCCTTTTGTGAAAAATGCTTGTATTATAATAATATTTTGCCTGTATATAGCTCACACCTCTGTACAGAAGCTCAACTAGAATTTTTGAAATATATAACTTAGAAGTGGGTTTATCCATGTTTTACGACAACAGAGGGGAGAAATTTTAAGAAAAAAACACCGATAATTATTTCAATGGGTTGTAACTCTGAAAATAATGTGAATTTTTAAAAATCATAGTTGAGCCTCTGTAAAGAGGTCTGAGCTATGTACAGGCAAAATATTATTATAATAGAAGCCTTTTTCACAAAAGGAGAACATTTTGAAAAAAGATTATAAGTTAATTTTTAGCCAAAATATTGTATTTAAATAATTTTTTTTTGTCAAATGTCCTTAAAACAATTTTATACATGTATTCTAATCTAAGTGACACTAAATATCATGAAATCTATCCATTTATGCGCTTTTTTAAAATCATGGTTCCGAACGTAGTCGGATACCTTAAGTGTTTCTGATATAAAAATTTTCGTAATGTCATATAAAGTATTGTCTTTACTAATGTTAAAGAACGGGATCCCAACTCTAAAGAATTATTCAAATGGAAAAAGTACTGGAAATAGAATATTAAACTATGAAAGAATGTATATGCATGACAAAGTGAGCCATATTGCGCGATGAAGTAACACAATTGTAAAAATACTTATTTCATCCAGATCACACACACACATTTGTTTGAGTAGTATAACAGTTCTGTTTATTCAAATTCTGTCTTAAGAGGGAAATGACACAGGGATATAAATTGATATGAATAATAAGAATTAATGAACAATTTTTTCTTTCGTATTTTCAGGTGTGTCCTTTAGAACAGGAAAGGTCGTTTATTAATATACGTACATCTATCTTTTAAAAGTATTAATGAATAGCGTCTCCGTGTTTAATAATGTTATTTTCTTTACTGTTAGTACGTTATGCATGGAAAAAATCTTTGAGAGATTTTGTTTTATATGTGCAAATTTAGATTCAATTTTAAACTTATGTTTAAGCATCGTCTAATGTGTTTTAAACAAGACCCAAATATTCGAAATAATTTTCTCGGTAGAATAGAAAAATGTCTCGATTTTAATATAATTTCATATGTGTGATTGCAGCACTTATATTCATTTATCATACCGAGGTAAATAATTTTCGAAATATTCTGTAAAAATATACGAATTTTTACTTTAGAAATAATATTACATATTCACTTGGCATTGTAATTTAAAGATTAAATACGGAACATATTTTTCTAATAAAAAAAAATGACTGCTTCGATTACAAATGAGTTATACAAAAAAAAAAGCATATTCTTTACGCAAAAGAAGACAAAATACATAAATACTAGCCGTCCCGACAGACGTTGTCCTGAACACACGTCTTAAATCCGAAAATTACAAACTTTTTTGAATAAATTGTAACAATCTGGACCGTTTTGATGAAATTTTTTATAAAGAAAGTTTTTACAATACCGGAGATCATCATATGTACAGTTATCACAATTCGACCCACCAATTGCATGTGAGTATGTATTTATTATGAACTAAGTTGAAGATAGAAGCTCTTCTGAATAGAAACTTAAATTTGTTTTGATTAAAGGGTAAACAAAAGATAAAACTCGAGCTATTTTCATAACAGGTATATTTTTTTAATGCACAAAAAATTAATTTATCGTAATGCCATTGAATGTACAATGTTTTTGGTTAATCCTTGAGGATATAAACAAGCAAATGCGATAATTTGCCAAAGCTCGCACATGCAACATATAATTGGCCGTGTGAAAAACAAGGGTTTTCTAAATCTAAGCCACAGATTGTCATTGTTTGACTTTGTGACTTATTAATGGTCATAGCAAATGGCAAGTAAAATGGAAATTGCAAACATTTAAATGGGTAGGTGAGTCTGAAAGAATCATTGGGGGCTGTGGTAGAAGTACAACTTCACGTTGAAGTTTACCGCTCAAAATAGTGGCCTCCAGAATATTGCCCATGATTTTTTTATGAACAATCGCGCGCCCTTACATAATTTTGGCGGACTTTTAACTAATTGCGATATCGGACCCAATTGTGAATCTAAATCATTCTCAAATCCACTTGAACCCACACAAAAAATATCATCCAAATTGGCCCAGCGGTTTTGGAGGATTTCAGTCACATACACACCCACAGAAGAATTATATATATAAAGATATATGCCGTATCGTGGCGAAATGAATAATCTTTCCGATTCTGTGATTATTTTTTGTCTGATTTTGATAGAAAAATTAAATTGCAATTTTAAAAACGCCGAAAATATCGGAAAATTCTCCCCTCTTATTTCTTTTTTCTTGCCACGCATTAGCAGAATAAACAGCACACAGGGTAAAACAATTATGCGTTTTAAGGTTTTTAATTAATATCTTTTTAACTAATTGCGATATTGGACCAAATTGTGAATCTAAACCATTCTCGAACCCACTTGAACCCACTCAGAAAATGTCTTCAAAATCGGTCCAGCCGTTTAGGAGGAGTTTAGTCACATACACACGCACAGAAGATTTTTTATATATAAAGATATACACAGTCGGACCCTGATATAAAGAATCTTTCTCTTACCTCTATTAAAATGAAGGCACCCCTATTTAACGATTAATAAACCCCGAATTACTTCAAAAGCTTGAAAAATAAATTTTATTAGTTTGTATTAGAAAAAATTGAATTTTTTTTATAAATGACATTTTTTTTTTTTTGTCCGGATCACAGAAAAAGACTTTTCTTGCAAGCACCAAGTTTCAACAGGAAAGGGTAAATACCATTTTTAGACTTTACAGGTACATAAGAGTCATGAGTGTAACCTATCGTGTGAGTCGTGAGTAGGACAGGAAATTCTTTTTTACCTCATCCCAATCCGCCACGCAGGAGTATTTTAAGATTTTAAGGAGAATGATGCTCATTTGATGAAGGATTACCTATCTGTGGAACTGTAGTTAAGGAAATTGTTGATTGGTCAGAGCCAATGAATAGTGATTCTATTGCAGAAATTGATAATGAAACTTCGATCAAAACTGTTGCATTTTCTAATGTTTTACATTGGTTGGAAAATGTGAAAGCATACCTCTCACTTATGCAGCAGGATGTAAATGACGCAGTGTTTTCTTCTCTGCATTAAGTCGAAAAAGAACTTTTTCGAGTCTGGTATCAAAAAGATTGTCAGTGTGACGAAGCCGATCTCTTCCCCCTATTTTCTAAAAGATCCCTTGTCCCTTGCCGACAGACGTTGCGAAAATTCCAGGCATTTCCCTAATTGCTGGGAAGGAATTTCGGAACCTTTTTTCCGAGCTGACCGGACTGTCGAGAAGAGGCGCCTTAACATTGTGTATTCATTTTCCCGAAATTCGGTGGCGACGGCGCGTCTGAGAACGTACAAATGTGCACCCAGCCTCGGCACCTCTTGGACTAGTGAACAGGAAACGAGACCGATTTGGCGCGGCAGAAGGGTAAGAGATCAAAGGAGCCGAGACCGGAAGGCGGCAGAAGAACAAGAGGGATTGAGGCCGACAAAGAGATCAGAGCTGGATGATTAGGAGAAATAGAGATGATATAAAAAGGGCGAGAGAGTCCGGACAAGAAGAAGACTGGATTTTGATGGGAGCCGTTTGGACGTCCCTTGAACGATAAAAAAAACAGCGATAACGAGCCCGCGAAGTACAGTGGTCTCCTGGCTTGGAAGATCAGGGAACGGGAGAGTGCGAAAGAGACTCGAAATCATTACGGACCATTTTTGCTATTGAATTGTAAAGAATATACCATTTTATTTATTTTTTTTGATGATTTTCATTCTGAAATAAATTGTTATCCCAAGAGCTGTGGGAAATCATTACATCAGACATCTGTTAGTCAGTATTTTAAAATTTCCAATTAACTAGCGGGTACGGCACCTCATAGGAAAGGACCGTCCTAGATATTTACCTTACACGGACAAATATTTCTAATTCCGACGGCATCATTGTGCTCTCGGATTGTGGATCTGCTCTTGAGGCCATCTAGGAAGGAAGAATGAGGCTCACCCAAGAAATCAATTCACTTCTATTTTCCATCGGTGCATTGGGCAAATCATGTACCCTCCCGTGGATCCCTACCCATGTTGACATCGAAAGGAATGAGATAGCCGATTTCCTTGCAAATGAAGCCAGAACACTTTGTGATACAGCCCCCCTTTGGTGACCGTATCTTTGATTGTCAGCGTGAGCTAGAGGTGTAGGATTTGTAAAAGGAATAGACATTTTAAATTCTTAATATGACTTTATTAAGAATAGAACTTAAATGTCTAACAATTTAGATAATATTAATTAAGCGAGAATCTAGAATGAACAAACACATACAATGACAGTTAAACCGAATTGCGTAACTTAAACCACTTTCTCTAAATAATTATTCAATCCGCCTACTCTCACTTCTAATAATATTATAAGTCCTAATATCAAATAATCAGTCCTACCTTAATCCAACTAAGATTCGATTTCTATATGGAGACGTCTGGGAGCGCGTGCGATGATATGCACCTTGTATTACTGGTTTACTTTCCAGGTAACTTCACGAGTGGCTGTCAATTCATGCTTGTATCTCTTCAAACATAACTTTCCCCAAATTGCCATCTCGCTTACTGAAACTTCTGTTCTTTTAAAAGATATCTTATTTGCATTTCTTGTTCACATTTCGCTTCTTGGGTTTTGGTTGGAAAAGAGTTGCCATTAATCTTGGCCACCAAAGAACCCAGAGGTTATGTTAAAGAAAAGACGCGTGAGCCCGTCAGAACTTGAGCCTCTAACTTCATCTACTACGGTCGTTGATGCCAACGCAGTAGCAAAACAAAAGTTCTGCTCAAACCCAAGAAAAAAATTACTGCTGCCAGAATTAAATCATAGCCGAGAAATAACGTCAACAATAACTAGACTAAGAAGAAAGCATTTTAAGGGCATGAAGATTTTACCGATGGTTCAAGATCATATGTGGAATGCAGGCACGCAACTGGATCCCAAACACCTTTTTAGCTGTCCTTCCATTGTTGGTGCCCTTTTTAAAATATACAATGACTGTAGCATGGGCATTCTTTACTCGGATCGTGCCATGGATGTTGCCACGGCAGTGATTCACGCCTTTGGCAATATCTGACTATATCCTTGTTTTTTTTTAATTTTTTTTTATTATTATTAAAACCCCTGCACTTTGTCATACACAACAACAACTGGTGTGTAATAATTCACTAATAGTATTTTGAACTCTTGTATAAAAAATGTGTACTCTCTAACTATGTTTACTTTTTGTGTAGTTGCTTATTATAGAATTTCCAAAATATAAGAGCAAAAAATTCGTATTTTGTTTGGATCTTGATGTAACGAATAACCCCGAATTAACGAATGAAATGTTCGGTCCCATTGAATCCATTAAATCGGGGTCCGTCAACTTCAGTTCCAGAGATAGGTAATCCTTCATCAGATGTGTATCATTCTCGTTAAAATCTTAAAATACCCCATGTGTTGTGGATTGGGATGAGGTAAGAAAAGAAATTCATGTCCTACTCACGACTCACTCGATAGGTTGCACTCATGACTCATTTGCACCTGTAAAGTCTAATAATGGCATTCACCCTTTCCTGCTGAAACTTGTTGCTTGCAAGAAAAGTCTTTTGCTCTGTTCCGGACAAAAAAAAAAAAGACATTTATAAAAGAAGTCCAATTTTTTCTAATGCAAACTAATAAAATTTATTTTTCAAGCTATTGAAATAATTCGGGATTTATTAATCGCTAAATAGAGGTTTTTTGCCTTCATTTTTAATAGAGGTAAGAGAAAGATTCGTTAAATCGGGGTCCGACTGTGTATATATTTATGTATTTTGTCTTCTTTTGTGTACAGAATATACTTTTTTTGTAGTATAACTCATTTGTAATCGAAGCATATTTTTATTACAAAATATGTTCCATATTTAATCTTTAAATTAAGAGCCAAGTGAGGGGCTGTGGTAGCCCAGTGGTTAAGGTATCGGGCCATGGTAGGCATGTCATGAGTTCGAGCCCAGTACCACTAAAGACCCGCCGTGTAGGGCAGCGATGCACGTTAAATCTGTCTAGAGCTGAAACGTCCTCCCGTTGGTGTGGTGTGGTAGTTAGAAGAGGGGGTGCCAGCTCAGAGGTGTCGTCCACGTCACTTGACCATGGTTCAAAATTACGTGGTCCGTCGCTAAAAGCCCTCGTGTAGCTGAACAGTGTGACGTTAATATTCACTCACTCACAATGCCAAGTGAAGACGTAATTTTATTTCTAAAGTAAAAATTCGTATGTTTTTACAGAATATTTCGAAATTTGTTTACCTCGGTATGATAAATGAATATAAGTGTTGCAATCACACAATGAAATTATATTGAAATTGAGACATTTTTCTATTCTACCAAGAAAATTATTCGAATATTTGAGTCTTGTTTAAAACACATTAGGCGATGCTTAAGCATAAGTTAAAAATTGGATCTGAATTTGCACATATAAAACAAAATCTTTCAAAGATTTTTTTCCATATATAACGTACTACAATGCTTAAAGTTTCAATATTCGCGACCCAGTATTTAATCATAATTTTCATCGCGCCCCCCTCATACAATAACAATGTATTTAATTCAATAATACTTTACTTTGATGCTAAAACTACGATACGACGAACCTCTTAAGCACCACCGGCGTATGTAAACGTCTCACTCAGCCAAAGCGTTAATTTCCCCTAACGTATATATACGTTTTTCCGAAATACGATCTTTTCTGGCGTACTGCATAAAATTATTCCGAAGGCTTTTGAATGCTGTAAAAGGACCTTGACAATGTTTGCGAAGGATTTACTTATTTAAGATTATTTTTGCTTCTTTATTCTCCCCCCCCCCAATACATCACATACGCGTGCCTACGAGGAAAACAGTTGGCATTGGGAAGCGAATCGAGTAACTTTTAATCGGCATTTAAGGGATTTATTATAAACAGTACGAATTATCAAGATAAGTGTTAATTTTTGTATATATTTTTTATATGACAATCCTATCGGGTCAGTGATAATTATTAAACTTATTCTTAAGGTATCCGACTACGTTCGGAACCGTGATTTTGCAAAAGCGCATAAATGGATATAATATTTATGATATTTAGTGTCACTTAGATTAGAAAATGTATATAAAATTGTTTTAAGAATAGTATTACAATTAAGAAATTATTTAAGTACAATATTTTGACAAGAAATGAACATAGAATGACCTATTTTCAAAATGTTCTCCTTTTGTGAAAAATGTTTTTATTATAAAAATATTTCGCTTGTATATAGTTCAGACCTTTGTACAGAGGCTCAACTAGAATTTTTGAAATATATAACTTAGAAGTGGGTTTATCCATGCTTTACGACAACAGAGGGGAGAAATTTTAAGAAAAAAACGCCGATCATTATTTCAATGGGTTGAAACTCTGAAAATGTGAATTTTTCAAAAATCATTGTTGAGCCTCTGTACGAAGGTCTGAGCTACATACAGGCAAAATATTATTGTAATAGAAACATTTTTCACAAAAGGAGAACATTTTGAATAAAGTTTATTCTGAGTAAATTTTTTGCCGAAATATTGTATTTAAATTATTTTTTTTTTTGTCAAAATGTCCTTTAAACAATTTTATACATGTATTCTAATCTAAGTGACACTAAATATCATGAAAATTATCCATTTATACGCTTTTTTAAAATCACGGTTCCGAACGTAGTCGGATACCTTAACTTAGTATCGTAAAATTTAATTTAAAATGCATTGTGTAGCACTGATACATTTATAAGTGTAATATATCAGTGTAAATGTGTATTTTATTTTTCGTTATGTTAGAATGTATTTCTTTTGTTTCCTTTCAATAAATGAATAATTTTTTTAAAATAATCTTTTGATTTTGACTTTTTAATTAGCTCGCGCCCCCTCCTAGAGTTGTCACGCCCCCCAAGGGGGGCGCGCCCCACAGTTTGAGAAGCGCTGACGTACTAACATTAAAGAAAATAACCTTATTAAACATGGAGATGCTATTTATTAATACTTTTTAAAGATAGATGTACCTATATTAATAAACGACCTTTCCTGTTATGAAGGACACACCTGAAAATACGAAAGAAATTTTTTTTATTATAATTCTTATTTATTCATATCAATCTATATCCTTGTCATTTCCCTCTTAAGACAGAATTTGAATTCATCAGAACTGTTACTACTCAAACAAATGTGTGTGTGTGGTCGGGATAAAATAAGTAATTTGACAATTGTTACTTCATCGAGGAATTTGGCTCTCTTTATGATGCATATATATTCTTTCATAGTTTAATATTATATTTCTTCCATCTCAATGCGCATTTAAACAGGCATTCTTTCAAATCTGACATTATACACGAAATAAAAAAAAAATTAAAAACAGAAATATTTTAATGTTTGTTAGAATTTAGGAAAATTAAAACATTTTTATTGTTATAATTTTGTCTACGATTGCGCCATGCTGTGTTAAATAAAATAACTCAATAACGACTATTTATGTGTTCGAATTTACTTTTAAATATTTTTTTCTTTTGGTCTTGAAGACAATTGTACACACGAATAAAAATTCCCAATAGTATTAAAACAATAACATAACTAAACGTGGAGTCCCAACACAATAAATTTTTAGGAAAGTTATTTAAGTCTTTTTATTTTAGAAACCGGTACTAAATATTTTTAATATTTTTCCTCTTAATGGTCATAGAAAAATTAGCATTATCTTCAAAAAAATAAAATAAATAAATAAATAAAAAATAATGAAGTAGGGTGATTGAGATACGCAAAATAAAATTTTTTTTTTGATTTTTACTAATATGTATGTATGGGGATATGTGTATCTATGCTCATATAGCCTTCGCACTTAGACCTCAAAAAGACAGCTAACTTCGCGTAGGTCAAGATTCATTCTCATGCTCCTCTTCTCGTGATTAAGTCATTGGATACGCCCTCTGTTGCAGAAGGAACTCTGAGATGGCATATCACACACACAAACACACAGTAGAGCCTCGATTAAAAAGTGTTAATATAAAATAAATTAAATTCTAAATTTCTTCATGGGCTACACCTACTTGATGCTCAGTGCCATTGGTTTTCTAAATAAGCTCCAGAGCCTTTGACTTAAATGCTTTATTTACACACACACACACAATGGGAGGCATCATCTCAATAAACTTACTATCTGTCTGTACTAGTATGGAGTGTCTGAAAGCTTAGGTTTACATCACAGGGAGTGGTCAGGGCTAATCCTATCAGGTGTGTTGTGCAAGCACGGAAGGCTAATACACAAGGGACAACCGCAGACCGCACATAATTCTATCAATCAAGCAAAATTTTTCACAAATTTCTCAAAATAAAACTTATAATAAGTTGAATAAATATGCTGAATTTTAAATAGTTATTGAAAAATCAAAATAGATCCCGATTTTCCGATAACATAGCATGGCTTAAGGAAAATGGAATTTTAGTGCACAGTGTGTTGGTCTATACATAGTCCATTGATGTCTATTCTTTATACACATTCCTCCTTCGGTACAGTGCAGGTTTATCTATTGGGCGCTTAGGGCGGGCGCCCAAGGGCCCGGATAAGCTGGACTTAACCAGATTTTCTGGTTATAGGTCCACTAGTGCAAAGGGGACCCGTAGATCTTCTGCGCCCAGGGCCCGAAATGAGCTTAAACAGGCACCGATTTTGTAGCGAAATTCGTGGCAGAGCCATTTATACCACAAGAAAAGTTTTTCTTTTCTTTTCTTTTGTTTATTAGTGGTACTACTGGCTGCGCACTGTGCATCTATGTTTAACAAAGGCATCTCAAAAACGATTTTTGCACAAGTTGCTTTGCGAAAATATCTAATATGGTAAATATTATCTGTGGCATAGAAGTGTTTCATTTCAAAATGCATTTAGGAAAATTAAAAGTTTTCAATTCAACAATAGCCTTACAATTTAGAAGAAAGAAGTTATTTTTGTGTCTCTGCATTTTTATTAATGCTTTACCTTTTACCCTTGTACAGATAGATGAGTTTATAACACCAACTTTAAGTATTAATCAAAATATGAAAAATTCTCTAGAGGGGTGGCACCTCAGGTCTTTACATGTGGGCGGCTGACACCCTAAGATCTGTCTTGGAAGTCGCATGGACATTACTTCACCCCAGCACCGCTCAAAGCACGGCTATTTTCACTTAATTACACACACATCATTTGAGGTTCGGGGAAAGTCTCAAACTTGCACAATTATAATTAAGCAAATCTGGACTATATTAGGTCTTTTTATCCACCTACTTCGGATGGAGTATGCTTCTTCATTGTTACATCATCAAAGGCTCTCGGGACATTTGCCCTCTTTTCAGAATTAGATCCTCCTCACCCGCAACTTCCTCCATTGCAAAATTCTCTCTCATTTGCTTGTATTTCTAAAATATATAAACATTGTACTGGAGGTAGAAATGCCCCATGTTACGTTTTAAGTTTGATTTTTCCTTCTAGACCAGGAATTGACTCAACAATTTTTGCTATTGGCCAAAACAAACATTTTTTTTACTGTCATTCCCCGATCAAAATTGCCTTTCCACTTTCAAGTTCACGCGATGATATTTCATTAGATTTTTGAATTAGCTCACTTAGATACTCTCTTCTAAGCCATTGTCTTGAAAGTGTAAATGCTTAGAAAGTATACATAACAGCGAAGTTTACTTTTCTCTGTGGCCGTGGGTAGCCCGGTGGTTAGAGCATCGGACTCCAGACCGGAAGGCCTAGGTTTGATGCTCGATGCCACCAAACACCCTCCGAGTGCACACGGAGTACGTGCTCGTTAAATCAGGGGTCCGAAAGTCTTGTGGGCTGAATCACGAGTGCAGGGGACTGAAGAATATTTCCCTCCCCTCCAGTCCCATGCCTAAATTGGGGAGGTGGAGATAGATGGTGTCGCCATCTATCGTCTCTTTGGGGAATTTCGCCGAGCTAATTCGTACTGTCACCTGTATGGTGCTCAAGGTCTAGGCCAACGACAGGCATATTTCTAGCCCCTTGCCACGATGAATTTCGTGGGCCTCGTTCTGACTACGTCAGACAGGTGGCATTAGCCACAACACACTTTTCTCTCTGTCTATGAGAAGTATAGAACGAAAAAATTCGGATCGAGCTTATGCATGTTGGAATAAACACTACGGCAAATAAAATTAAGCCATTAGGGAAATGACATGGAATTCGTTTGATTGACTTTTGGCACTGTCAAGCTGGAAATCAACAAAAATTCTGAAACTGGAAATCAACAAAAATTCTGAAACAAAAAGAAGAAAAATTTATTATAGGATTACAGTTGGGCAATTTAAGGACGTTTTTAAAAGGGCGCTCCCCCAAAGAGCCCACTCTTCTATCTGGCAGAAGTATTAGCCCGTCAGCATTGTCAAATTTGATTTGATAGAATGCCAGTGCAGTCTGTTGTCCACGTTGTTGTGTGTCTTTGGTCAATATCGATGACTGGAGGTACATAACAATGACATTGATCAACTTATTGAGTTAGTTCGCACTTTTAAACTATACGACGACTTTTGGCGACGGACCTCGTAATTTCGAACCATGGTCAAGTGACGAGAACGACACCCCCTCTCCTAACTTCCACACCAATGGGAGAACGTTTGAGCCTAGACATATCTAATGTGTATCAGCCCTCTCTGCACGGTGAGTCTTCAGCGGTACTAGGCTCGAACTGAGGATCCGCCAGTCACGACTCCGTTACCTTGACCTCTAGACTACCAAGGTCACATCAACTTATTGAATAGCATAGCCAAGAGCTGACCGCTGAAAAGCTTATGGATTTGGATTTGATAGAAGTTGTGACAAGGAGATTTTACCTAAGAAGATAAGGTACAATCTTTTCGAGTAATAAGAGAAATGCTGTGATAGCATAGGACACCGTTGCGTTATACATTGGAAAGCATCAGTTTGATAAGGCAGTGGTTAAGCGCACTACACGAAATTTACTGATATTGGTGCGTTGCATTTTCATCAAATTTCGGAGCGTTAACAAAAACAAATGTATCTAGGAAGCTTTCTAATAAAAAGAATCAGGCATGTGAATCATAAATAAATAAATTGTTTTTTGATTTTATTATTATTATTTAACATTTTTGTTTTTTGAAAATCTAACTCACACATGCCAGGTAGATACATTGCTTGATAAGATAAAGTTTATTCGTATTTCTTTTTTTCTTTCTTTTAGTATTTTTTTGGCATAGAAAAATCAAATCAATGAATTATTTATTAATCTGCTAATTCCAAGTAGAATGGGAAGGTAGAGTTTTACTTTACTTAATCCTTACTAATATTATAAACGTGAAAGTGTGTATGGGGGTGTTTATTACTCTTTTACGCAAAACCAACTGAATGGATTCTAATGAAACTTTACAATAATATAGTTTATACATCAGAATAACACATAGACTATAATTTATAAAGATATTGTGTGAAGTATCCAAAATATAACGATAATTGTCATGAAAGTAGGAAAAAATTCTGCCATCTGCAAAAAAGCCCGCGAGAGCATATATCTGTCTTTTACGTGTGAAGCAAAACTTTGCATTTTGTTTTGTATACGCCAGGCGCCAGGCGCTGCGAATGCTTGAACAGGTGGAGTGTGAGGCTGATTACAATTTTAACATAAAATAAATACAACAAAAAATAATATTAACGTATTACACTTCCAGATATAAATTATTTATACTATTTTAAGCGTTCATTACACAAAATTTGTAACTTTTGCTGAGCAGAGATCAGCTTAGGAAGGTGTTTTGAAAAATTGACTTATAAGAGACTTACGGGGAGATATAAATAAATAAATAAACCCTTTTATCAGGTATTAGATCTACAGACTTAAAATTTAACAAATATGTTTATTTTATGTTCAGCTGAGATATGCAAAAAGTTTTTTTCTTTTTGTTTACTTTGCATTTCACGTAAAATTAACTCATTAAAAAAACTTCTTTATCCTTCAATCTGTACTGTATAATTTTTCAATTCGCTCGTGCGTAGAACGGGTATAACAGCTAGTTTTAAATAATTAATTTTTATATTTGAATGCACACACCAAACGAGCTGCGGTCTCTCTGATACCTACCTTCCGATCGGCTCATAATGATTCTCACACGAATTGGATCCAACAACAACCGGAATCTGGTCAGATTACCACCCTGTGGCCGTGGTAGCCGAGTGGTATAGGTATCGGATCGTGGCTTTCCTTGTCACGAATTCGAGCCCAGTACCACTAAAAACCCGCCGTGTAGGGCAGCGAACCGTTAAATCTGTCGGGGCTGAAACGTCCCCCCGTTGGTGTGGTGTGGGTTTGGGTAGAGGGGTGCCAGCTCAGGTGTCGTCCACGTCACTTGACCATGGTTCAAAATTACGTGGCCGTCGCCAAAAGCACTCGTGTAGCTGAACAGTGCGACGTAAATATTCATTCAATCAGTCAATCAATCAATCAGATTACCACCCTGTGTGATTTATTTTAAAAGTAAATATATAGCAATAATGTTTGGGCAATGGTTGCTGTCTGATAGTATATCAGATACAGTGCCGATTTAAGCTCATTTCGGGCCCAGGGCGCTGAAGATCTGCAGGTCCTCTTGGCACTGGAGGATCGAAATTTATAACCAGAAAATGTGGTTGAGTCTAGCTTATCCGGGCCCCTGGGAGCCCGCCCCAAGCGCCCAATGGATAAGTCGGCAATGATCAGATAGCAATTCATATGAAAATAGTGTCAGCATTCAGTGAGACAATAGTGTGACTAACTCTCACACTGACAGTTTAATTGCAATTCATGTCCAACTGCATTTCATATGCCTTTATACAATACAACTACTTTGTATATTGCGGTTTCTCGGCAAGAGGACAGCAGTCAAATTTTAAATACAACTTTAAAGGAAAAATAAATAAATAAATAAAAATCCAAGTTAGGTCCATAAAAACCTGCGTTATGCCCCGTTACACACTACCAATTTAAACGTGGTTTTTATCGATCGGTACTAGGGGGAAGAAGAAATATACTTTCTCTTGTATGTTAAAAATAGCATAAAGGAGAATAAAACTAGATTCAGTGTTAACCATGAGAGTAGCTAGTACCATATCAACCGTATCAATGATACAGGGGCCCCAATATGTGAAAATAAGCCCCACAACAGGTTTCTATCTAAACAAGGCCCCCCGGAATTTAGAACGGGGCCCCACCAGGGGCCCTAACGGAGGAAAAACCCCCCTCCCTTCCCCCTGAAAAGCCGGGTTTTGGATCTAAAAAAGATTACAAAACCAACATCGGGGTTTGGTCCCCTACGACGTGATGTTTGCGGGGGTGTACGTTACGCTACTGGGAACCACTCTGAACTAGCTACGCGCCAGTGGTGTTAATCATGCCACAAAAACATTACTGTATTTTGAAATATGATTGAAACCCTCCATCAAGGGATGTAAGTTAAAACCTACGAAGAAGAAAACCGGATCTAAAACGGGGATATAAGTGATAAGTATGGAATATTGAATCGCCGAGATCAATGTAGATTTATTATATAAAAGAAACTATTATTAATAATTATTGAAAAAACCAAAATTTCATTTGGGTATGTGGTTGAATAGAAATCAGGGGGATATACACTCACTTTAAAAGTTAAGCAAAGATGTAAAATGTTAAAAACCCTTTTTTGACAAAAATTTGGCGTAAAATAGCCCTATATTTATACATAAAAAAAAAATCAATAATTTAAAAGAAATGAAAAAAATATTAAATTTTTGTTCGATAATGTCATACCGGAGACTACCGGGGGAAAATTTTGTATAAAGTGAAAAAAAAAGCATAAAATGAAAAAAAACATTTTAAAAGGGGAGGCCCCCCTATTTTCAAAATTTACATCTTCTGACCATGCCATGGTGGTCAACCACCACAGGATAAGCAATCACCATTCTTCTTGTAAACGTTTCCACTCAAAAGGTGGCTGGGGTGGGAAAACAAATACGAGGGAGGCACCCCAAAAGTTTTTTAAATGGGATTGGGTGGGCGAATTGCTCCCCCCAGCGCTCCTTCACTCTCCAGGTAGTCATCGACGATGTCAGCTCTAGGGGACTTTTATCGTCCATTAAAAAAAAAGTAGGGCCAACTGCTTCGCGTACAATTCCAATGGGTTCTAGGACTTCATCCATACTGGACGCCGTCACTGAACCCCCGTTTAAAGATTGTGGCGTGGGTATCCAATGAAATCCTGCTCACCCCATAATGCTTCCCCGGGTGGGGATTTCAGTGATGTTTTGGGGCTTTTTTTCCCTTTTTACACCATACCCTTTACACTTGTCATCGGGCTCCAGAGCAAATTTTTATCTCAGGAACATGACATGCCCCATTTCGGAACACAGCCCAATTGATTTTCCCCGGTACCCCTTCCCCTCGTTTGGGACGGATAGGGGAACACAAACTCGAGGTACCCGGCATCAGTCCATTCATATGTAATCTTCGGCGCTGCGAATAGCCTTACCAAGTACACAACCAAAATCTCCATTGGATTTTGGTTCCGCTTGGCTACAATGCAAATATCGTTTTGCGGGGTTTAACCCTTGGGTGACCGCCTTTGGGCAACTGTCTTTTGGTTTGGAATTGTTTCCATAAACGGGAAATTTAAAATGATGAAGCCGAAGAAAAAAGCAACATCTGTGATCGACTGTCCTGCTTCAATCGCCCAACAGCACGCCAACCTCAGAATCTTCCATTCGTTTTCGAAGTCCCAAAAAAACGTCTTTAAAACAAATTGTAAAAGTTTTAAACACCTCTATCAGACACAATAACCCTTGAACCAGATCCCACGATGAAGTAATGGGGATATGGTCCAAACCCTCCCATATCCGAAAGAGAGGGAGCGACTGGACGTTATCATGGAGGGAGAAGGTTGCTGATTGAAGCCAATCGTTCAAAAAAAATTCTATGTTCGAAAATTTTTTTTATCCGGTTGGGGCTAAGATGGCGCTCTCTGTTTGGGACATGGCTGGTGAGGAAGTGACTTCATTGGCTGTTTAAAACTCTGAAAAAAATTTTAAAGACAAAGGAGGCAAGCCCAGATGCGGGGAATCGACAAAATAAGAGAACAAATTTAAAAAAAGTTAAAATAATAGCAGTGGTGTGCAATCAAAATTGCACTAAAGCCAAATTAAGGGGGTTAAAGAATCGAGAAGAATTTTTCTCTTTTAGTGGTATCTTTTTGATCGTGGGGGGATTTAATTAATAGGTTATTAGTGAATTGCAAGGAACTGAAAAATTTTTTTTTGCTATTTTTGAATATGTTTAAAACTATTGTTTTTAATGGCTTTGGATGTCTCATTTTCATATATCTAGTTGTTTAACAATCACCCGGGATGGTTGAATTTTGAAGATTCGGATAAATTTAGTTTTAGCGGTACCCCCACACTGGGCAAGATAGGCTATTTTTGGGACGCAAAACGGCTGTAAAGAAAGACTTTGTTGTTCTGATAATCCAGAATTCCGGCCAATTGGGGAATAGTTTAAACATTATTTTCCCCGAATTTTTCTCGCGTGTTTGAATTTTGGCCAATGGTTTTTTATCAAAAGTAACCGAGGTATTTAGAGCTTTAAACCATGGGATAATTGTGTTGTACATGGTTGGAGGGGGTGGAAGTTTACGTTTTAGTAAGAGAACCGCAGGGGATTTATTACGTTAATACTGATTTTCCACAGATCGTAAAAGTTTTCTAAGAGTTTAAGATGTTTATTGAGTGCAAATGTTTTTGAGGTGATCCTCTTGTGTGGTGTGCACGGCTGTTCGTCTGCAAACATATTAATATTTGTGAGAGAGAACGGGGGTACGTTAAAGTTAAAATTTAAAGAAGAGGTCCGAGTAAAATCCCCGGGCCAACCCCAGTTAAAATTTTTTTAGTTAGAAAAAGGCCCCGCCCCGGACTTGGTAAAAACGATTAGAATTGTAGGGGGAGGAGGTGGATAGGGAGGGGGTAGGTTGTACGGGTTAGTTTTGGGTTTAAACCGGTGAGCCACACACGGGCGAAAGCTTTTGGGTGTCCGGAAAATACGCCTGTGTCTTTTTTTGAAAAACCTCGAAAAAGTTTGTTAGCACAAAGGGGGAAATAGATATTTTTTTAGTAAACCTATTGATTTGGATTTATGTTGTTAGTATAAATGAAGTTTTTAACTGGTAAGATAATTATTCGTAATTTTGCTTAATGTTGACAACAAGGAAATTGGTCTTTTTAACTAGAAGGGAGTTTTGAGCTTTACCTGGTTTTAAAATAGAAAAAAAATGGTTCTTTCCCTGAAAGGGGAAAAGATTAAGTTTGAATTTTTTTAACGAGAATAGTTAAGATAAGTATAACTTTAATAGGGAAATTTTTGGTCATTCGATTACTAATGCCATCTTTACCTGGCGCTTTTTTAGAGTTAGATTTATTTAAGAGATAATTTCAGACGGGAGAGCAATTTCCGTGGTGGTGGTGGGGGGGGAGGGAGGGAGAGGAAGGAGTTAACAGTGTTATTGATGGAGAAGTCCTCTTCTTCATGGTTATTATTCGGTCTAGTATTTTCAGTAAAATTTGTTAGTATAGTGTGACGTCTTCGATTGGGGTGAACCCTAACCCTATATTCATCTGAAGTTTTATGGCCCCCAACAGATGTTGGGTGACAGGAGCAGGTGGCCATGGGGTCATTATTTGTTGTCTGGCCTCGGACAAGCGCGGAAATCTGGTCTGGAATTTACAATGGCTAAAGAATGCCGGTGACAATAGGCATTCCTGTATGAGTCTTGAATAGGCGAGGCCTGTATGCAAGTCGGTGCATAGAGAGTGGGGCTGTGAGGCCCAGGTGTGAGATGAATGGATGAGAATTATGGCGCCCTTGGTTTCCAGACGGACGAGGAATGTGTTTGTGTTTGCCACGCAAATGGGAGACGAAAGTGGCCCGGGGACGAGGGCAGACCTTTTTCTTTGACCTGCCAATGAGGAAGACGAGGGCAGACCTTTATTTTTTGGGCCTGCCAATGAGGACGACGAGGGGCGTATGGTGGACCCGCCCCTGGTGTTTAAAAGGGGTTAATTTTGGACGGAGAGAGAGAAGCGACTTGGACGGAGAAAAACTTGAAAAGACTGGAACGTTGGACGGAGAGGAAAGAAACTTGGATAGAGCCCTGGAGTGAGACGGACGGAGTCCTGAATGGAAACAGAGAACCATGGAGTAAACTGGAGATTTACCCGGCAAAGCAAGGGATTGACGAGTGCCTGGCGGAATAAGGATTGACCTCGAGTGAAAAAGACTGTCCGCCCGGCTTGGCCTATTTAATGAACATTTTAATAACATATGAAGATATTAAATACTGTTTAAATATTAAAATATGGCTGTAACAAATTTTCTTGTGCACTAACTACTGACGACGTTACAATAGTATCAGCTAGAATATTTGCTTTTTGATCATCAGTCACGGCCGTGCCCGTAGAGCAGTTGAGTGCGGGAAATTCTGTAACCCTTCATAAAGCTGGCTTCTTATAAGACTGCCCTTTTTGCATATTTCTTGACATGAAAGCACGATTGGCTGTTACCTAACATATTTGCATTCTTCCATCTACCTCTGCAGCGAATTGCATCCTCTTCAATTCTGATTGGCTTCCGGAAATTAGCATTTTCCTCTCCGTGCTTAACTTTTGGAAGTGAGTGTATTTTAACGGTATTGTCCCATCAGTTCTCCGTCTGTTCTGTAAAGTTAATCCTGTCTGAAGATGATCTTTCCAAGAAATCGTAAGCTATCATAAGGTTTGAAAAAGTTTTCTGTAGGATCCAAATATTTGCCAGCATAAAGGGAGGAATGTTGTGAACCAGGTTATAAAATTTATTTTTAAGACTTCTGCAATTCTACAGAAAAAAATGCACAAACATGACATAAAAGGGAAAAGAAAAGTTTCCAAATTCTGTCCTCCCCAGAGGAAAAAAGAATCCCTCCTTCCGTAATTGTAGAATACACTTATCTACATTTTATTTCAAAAAGAATAAATAAATAAAAAAGCAAGTAAAAGAGTTATGGTAAAATTTGTAATTTTGATCTAATGATATGAAGTTATCCTATATCCATGTTATTGGATGCATCATATGTGTTATAAGATGCGGAACGAGTGCAAAAAACTTCTGAATCATTGAACCAGTTTCTTTCTTTCTTTTGTTTTGTTTTGTTTCCCTACTTCTAGAATATACCACTAGAGTATAAACATTGAATATTTTCCCATTATCTTTGGAACTGAGTTTGTTAAGACTGCTGTTTTTTTTTCCAAAACTAGCGAAAATTATATATTTACTATGTTTCTTAATTCTTTTTCATATTGGGGATTGGAACTGTTGCAATAGAATAATATTCAGAATGAGATCCTCGGGATTTTCGTGAAACTTCATCCAAAGACAAATGATTTCTGCATTTATATTCGAGTATTTTTTTTTCTTCAAAAAAAAAAAAAAAAAAGAATATGAAGGAAATGGAAAATTAGGACAGATAGGAGAATTAGCTGAATGGTCTCCTTTACAATTTAAGGATTTCAGAGCATTTTTACTTTGTTCCAGTGTGTGATTCTCTCCGCAATTAATACAGCTTACATAATTTTGGAAGAATTAAGGTATCCGCGCGCGCGACTACGTTCGAAACCGTGATTTTGAAAAAGCGTATAAATAGATAATATTTATGACGTCTAGTGTCACTTAGATTAGAAAATGTATATAAAATTGTTTTAAGAATAGTATTACAATAAAAAATTATTTAAGTACAATATTTTGACAAAAAATGAACATAGAAAGAACAATTTTCTAAATATTCTCCTTTTGTGAAAATTGCTTCGATTATAATATTTTGCCTGTATATAGCTCAGACCTCTGTACAGAGGCTCAACTAAAATTTTCGAAATATATAACTTAGAAGTGGGTTTATCTATGCCTTACGACAACAGAGGGGAGAAATTTTAAGAAAAAAACGCCGATAATTATTTCAATGGGTTGTAACTCTGAAAATAATGTGAATTTTTCAAAATTCATAGTTGAGCCTCTGTACAGAGGTCTGAACTATGTACAGGCAAAATATTATTATAATAGAAGCATTTTTGAGAAAAGGAGAACATTTTGAAAAAAGGTTATTCTAAGTTAATTTTTTGCCAAAATATTGTATTTAAATAATTTTTTTTTGTCAAAATGTCCTTAAAATAATTTTATATATGTATTCTAATCTAAGTGACACTAAATATCATGAAAACTATCCATTTATGCGCTTTTTTAAAATCATGGTTCCGAACGTAGTGGGATACCTTAAGAGGGATAAGAGAAACTAAAACATTCATTGCACTGAAGTGGTTTATCCATAAAATGTTTTTTTTTTGTGTGTGTGACTAGATGATTAAGAAACCAGAAGTCTGTAATGCATTCTGGTATATTTATACCAAAAATGGTAATTAAGACTTAGGATACTTCTTGTGACAACAGGAAGATTTTTCAAATAATCTCATCTTGGCTATTTCAAGTTCGTTAGCGTTTTGTATTTCGATTGCCGATCTCTGTTAGAGGTGCAGTAGTAGCTTTTTGGAACAAGGAATGATGGAAGATGGGAATCCTTTCTATTTGATGTTGGTTTTTATAGATGTGTTCACAAAACTTAATATACTGCTAGAATTTGGGCGGCACATACAGGGTCCGCGCGCGCGCGCGCGAGGTATTAAATCTGGTCTTACCACTTACCACAAGATATTTGTTATGTCTGCCTATTAGGATATTTTGTCTTTTATTTCGGTACGTAAACACGTTGTGAATTTGATTTAGAGGTGCGAGATGATATTTAAGTATTCTTGAGTAATATGGAAAAC
Source organism: Trichonephila inaurata madagascariensis (assembly GCA_019973955.1). NCBI lineage: Eukaryota > Metazoa > Arthropoda > Arachnida > Araneae > Nephilidae > Trichonephila > Trichonephila inaurata. The sequence continues at coordinate 492,290 of BMAV01004379.1, read as the reverse complement.
ATTTTTGTTTCCACAGCTCGTACTATTGGCTGTTGATCAACTTGAGGGGTTTTAAAGTCTTAAAATCTCCGGCTTCAGTCATCAATATCTTTTCTATGGTAAATGGATTGAACCAGCTTGAGTCTCCGTTGAGTAAAAGGAAAGGAAAAAATTGGTTAAATGACTGAAGTCCAACTGTAAATGAAAGAAAAATATTTGTACCTCTTATTAGAAGTCAATGAAAAAGAATCAAACAAGATACAACAAAATTTCAAAGTTTTGCAGATTGAGGAAGGGGGTTGTGTGAATACATGAGCACACCTCACACACACCCGTCATATTAACAGGATTTCAGAAACGTATTTATAACTATTTTGTAACCCTGTGTCGGAGATTAGAACCCGCGACCTAACGATTTGTAAGCACGTAACATACCACTAGACAAAAATGATCACTCATGTCCGGAGGCTGTTACTGGAATTTAGATACAGCCACTGTACTTTGCTGCGTCAAGTGAGTCTGTCGACTTTGCTTGCTGTGTCTGACGACTTTGTCTGCTGTGTCAAGTGGGTCTTATGACTTTTGTTTGCCCTTTTTGAGGGCGCCACTACACATCACAAGGTTTTGCATTTTTCTTTTCAGCCAAGGTCACCAATGTCTAGGATTCGTAGCCGAGTAACATAACCAATGGACAAAAGTGATCACTCCTGTCCGGAGGCTGTTACATACCCCTTTTCATACCTTGTGCAAGGAAATTGCACTAAAATATCCTTGTATATCATACAAAGGAAACTGGCAATTAATTTCTTTAATGTTATTGCAAACAACAATGAAAAACACGCACGATTTTGCATCAGAGGAGTTTGGTTTGTACTTTTGAAAAAAAAAGAATTTGGTTTTTTTTAAATTTCTGCTTAATGTCTTATATACATATCCTAAAAATTCTTTATACTTTTCGTGGTCTTATGCCAAAAGAACAATGGTAGACACATTATGGTTACTGGAGCATTATTTTTAAAATCTAACTGAAAGCTGCTTTTCCGTCTTCTCTTACATCAATAATATAAATTGTAGTGCATCCAATTATTTTATTCTGTCTAGGCTCTACTCGCAATTCTGCAACAACTTATCTTGAATTAGATCGCTGTTGTCTTCTAAACGCCCATTGTTTTACTTAATTGTATCTCATATGTGACAAGGTTATTTTACTTTTGAAATCAGTATACAAAGACATGGTGATGACCTAACGCGTAAACGTAAGGCCATCCATCCTTGAACCAACCTTGCTTTACGCAACGCTTCTTATTGGCTGAATAGGGTTATACGTTGCATAATAAGGTATTTTCCTGACGTCTACTAGCCCGCGGCATCGCACAGGTGCGACGTGCATCACTAAGCTAATGGTTTCACCGTCTTGGTTTTCCTCTTGTCAGATTACAGAATGATGAAAAGATTGAATGTGGTATGTCACTTTAATTGAAGTTTCTTAGCTTTAAAATAACTTAAAAATATGGGAAGCCGTAAAATTAATGAGGATTTAGTGAAGGAGAGGAAAAATGCATCATTTGATGTTGTCGAATTAACAAATCTTTTAGATGGAAATAAAGAAAAAACAGATAGGCGGAAAGAATTAGGTAAATATATTTCGTTTTGGTTTCGCTACGCTTCCATTGATCCAAGTTGTTTTATTTAGAATAATAATTTTAAGTTACGTTATTTTAAAAGAAATTAAATAGCTCTATTTATTTGCGTTTGTACAGAAATAAAAGGAAATATCCACTTAAATAGATTTCCATCAAATAAATTTGACTGCTTCTTTGTTGTATTAGGATCTGAAAATATTCATTAGTTCCTTGAAGTCGGGTCATTGTATCAAAATTGCGTTTCTGAAAATGTTAATTGAATAAAGTATCATTTTTGTGAGTGGTAAAACTGCATCATTATGCAAGAAGTTATAGTAAAATATAATATGCAAACGATATATTTTTAAAATAAATAGCTCATTAAAAAAATCTGGGTTCAATTTTTAAATTCATTTTGATCTTTTGTATGTATTTGGATGTTCATTTAAGTTCTTAATTTTTAAAGAAATTAAATATTTATATCAATTCAATATTTATTTACCAATTTATAAGAATTTTATTCTAAATAAAATAAAAAGGGCAGTTTGTGAAATGTGTGTATTTATTCTTTTTTTTAGAATATTTATTTTACAATGACCCAGAAGTTCAAGATAAAGTGCCACTTGCCTACCTCACTCATTCTGAAATTTATGATGATGCTTTGCGCAAATCTCTTCATATTTTTCACAAGGCAATGGAATTGGCTGATCCGCAAGAAATTTTGTAAGTTATGTTTCTTGAAACTTTATCATGCATATATATTAGTATAACTTATATTGTATTGTTTATAAATTAGCCTAAAGGTCACATATTCTGTTATGAAGTTATTCTGTGTCAGGGACTTATTTTAACCTTTTTAATCATTTTTGATTAAATTCTAATAAGTGTACATATCTTTAAAAAATGGATTAATTTAACCTTGATAGCATACTCTTTGATAATATCTTATCTTTGAAATGAATGACAAGACATCTTTTTCTTTCTCTTCATTGACCTTGGAATGTTTTTCGCAAGATGTAACACTGTTTTCAGATATCTGTGCCCTTTATGTAATCTAAATTTAAAAAAAATTAAACTTGGTCTTTTCTTGAACTATGTGTAATTTTCATTTTTATACAAAGCTGATATCAATAAGCTGAAAATATAAATACAATTTAATTATCAGTTTGTAATGATTAGTACCATATTTATTTGAATTTAGACCACCATCAATTCTAAACTGCACTGTAAATTCTCAACGCAAGTTTTTGTAAAAAATGAAAAATAGTGTAAAAGGGTTTATCTATATCCAATTTTACAAAATTAAAATAAATTTAAAATGAGAATTAATAAGTGAATAATCAATTATTTTACCATTATGAAAAACTTTTAAATATATATATGAGCCTGTAATTGTTCCATCTAACAATTTTTTTTCCCCTTCAATTCTAAGCTGCATCCAGTTTTCAGTAGCATTAATGGTACTTATGTATCATCACACCCTATTGATGACATATGAAACGGAGCACATGTTTGCCAATTCAGCGTATATGACTCATGTGAAATTAAGGTTGCCAACTTGGCTATTTATCTTAAACATTGATGAGTGTTGCCCTAATACGCAAGTACTGCATTAATATTGGGAAAAAAAGTGCGACTTAGACTCAAGTAAATACAATACATACATCTATTTTTAAATATCATGTAGTTTTTACTTGATTTATATGTTTTATTGGTTCAAGTGTAGTATAGGGGGGCCACTTCGGATTTGGCTATTTTTCTTTGGATTTGGCGATTTTTATCTTCATGTTATGGTGAGATATCGAATTCATTCTAAGATAAATAATAAATAATTACGAAAAAAATGCCTTGGCGACCACTTTTAGTCGCCAAAAAAAAGGACTGCGCCAAGTGGCCCCCCTATACTACACTTGAACCGTTTTATTTTCTGAAGCTGTTATATAAGCTTGTAATGTTTAAGAAAACACTGAGATGTAAAATTTAGGTAATTTCTTAACTGTATAATGAATTTAAAAAAACATATGATTACATTGTGAAATTGAATTTCTTTCTTTTTTTTAAGCACATGCTTAGCTATTTTATATATATGCTTTTATTCACATACATATCTATTTTAATGATTATTGCAGGTCAATTGCCGATGCTATTTTGCAAGAAGCATCACCTCTCACTGTACATTTTGTAATGTTTATACCTTCCTTAATGGGTCTTGCTACTGAAGAACAACAAGCAAAATGGCTTCCAGATGCCTTGGAAATGAAAATTATTGGAACTTATGCTCAAACTGAGCTTGGACACGGTAGATTATTTTTTTAAATTTGTTTTTACTGACATTTTGGCATTTTATTTATCTACCTATGCAACAACATACTTCCATGTATCTATAGATCTGCAAGAAATTTTTAATTAAGTTTTTGTACAAATTATAAATATCTGTGGGAAATATGCTCTATGGATGCTAATTGTGTTTAAGATAATTTATATTTATGGAAGAATTCTAAGTAGTAATTCATGAACTATTGATCAAAGAGTTCAAAATCTAAAAATTCTAATTAAACTATAGGCATGCAAATCACACAAATAAAGCATAAATAAGAAATAAATAACGTTATAAAAGATGCATGTGTATTTTATTCAGTTCAGGAGCTCTGATTGAAATAACTTTAATTTAAAGAAGATAAAGTGGAGAAACAACTTAAATAAATTTGTAATAAAAATATTGGTTTTATCGACTATTTTGATCCAATCAAAAGTTTATACAAAACTAATTGGTAAAATACAAAGTGTGGCATAAAATTTTTGTGGTTTTCTTGAGGGAACAGTAGTAAATTATTTTATTGTCAACAAAATGCTTACTAACATTTAGTTAGAACTTAATGGAACTAAAGGTATGTAGAATGGATGTTGAAAGAGGTTTGATAATAAAGGTAAAGGTGAAATGCAATTTTTTAAAATTCTTATTGTGATATAGAGATAGTATTGAAAAACATGCTTATACTTTTGGGGAAAAGTTTTAAAAAGGTGTAACACATTGCTGAAAATGCTAATCAAGACAATGTGCATATTGTACCACAATCTCAAATCCCTATTGCCAGATTGATGCACTAATTTGTAAAATTTCTGCATTGATTTTTTAATATCTTAATTTGTGAAAAAACTTCTCAATATTAATTTTTGGTTTATAAATATACGGTTTGTGTTTATTAAAAGTTATAGAATTTTAAAGAGATATTTTTCTAAAATATTAATATATTCTATTATGATATGAAATTATTTATTTCCTCATATATTAGGCACTTTTCTTCGAGGATTAGAAACATCTGCTACTTATGATCCTAAAACACAAGAATTCATCATTAATTCACCTACATTATCATCAGTAAAGTGGTGGCCAGGAAGTTGTAAGTTTTTAATTTTTGTTCTCGTATAAACTTTTTTTGTTATAGATATGTAAAAAAAATTGTCTTTTTTTGGTAAATTATATTTTATGAATACTCCACGGTGATATGTTTTCATTCAGTGATACGTTACTAGTGGTGATATAGTTTTAATTCATATCACAAAATATAAATTTTTGTGTTTCATGGCTTTTCTAGTTTTCATGAAAACATTTTCCCGTAGCATAGTTTTATCTTTTAAGTTTGTTTTTAGTATTTGCAAATATACTACATTTTCTATCTATTTAGACTACTTTTTAAAAAGTGTTGAAATGCATTTAAAATGTGAAATAAATATATAAAGAGCTAGTGATTAAAAACATTTTATTTTGTAGTTATTAGTATAAATTAGCTTATAATTCTGATTTTTTGCTTAAACTTTTCTTCTAATTTTTATTGATTGCATTTTGAAATTTCTGAAGAATATTTTCTTATTAATCAATTTTTAAAAATATGCATTTCAAATATTTATTGTACCAAATCTTTTGTACATTTTAGTGGGAAAGACTGCAAATTTTGCAATTGTATTAGCACAATTGCACACCAAAGGACAGTGTCATGGCCTGCATCCATTTATGGTTCAAATTCGTAGTAGGGATAATCATGAACCGCTACCAGGTAAAATATCAAATGCATAGTATTTTTCTAATTTTTTGTGTATTTGAATCATCATTTTCTCAAAATAGGGAAAATATAAAAATATCATTGCATTTTTGTCATTTTATATTCTGTTTGTATGTTTATATTATCTTTTTTTTTTTATTATTATTTTCTACTGTTTTATATTGAAAAACTGTTGTCATTTAATTGAGCATATTTTTAACACAATGAGTGATAAAATATTTTTGTCTTGGAATAAATGTTAATATATATTGATTTTAAAAAATGAGATCTTGTTAGAAATATCTACATAGTAGTTACTATTATACAAAATATTTTAATAGAAATAATTAAACACATTGGTTAACCTTCTTTCTGACATAATAATCTTCATTTAAAGTAATATAAAATAAAACTGTACATCAATAGTATTGTTTTTATAATAAAATATATGTAAAACACATTGATTCTTTACATATTATATATTCTTTAAATATTTTCTAAATTGCTGAAGTTTTTTTAGGGTTTTCAATTATTTTTTATAACTGATTGTTTGGTTGCTTTAGAATTTAATTTCTGAAATAAAATGACTTCTATTACTAAAAAGAAAAATTGTTTTTGAGTAGGGGGAACTCCTAATTTTCTACTTAATTTATTTATACTTGCATATTTAATTATTTTTACTACTTTAAAATCAAAATTAAAAGTTGCCATTTTAAAGAATTAACTTTAGATGACTTGTTAAAAGTAAATTTTTAAAAAGGAACATTAATTTATGATTGAAATAGAAAAGATATAATGTTTAGAGGATAGTAAAAATAATAATAATTTGTGATTGTTCATTATTATTAAAGACCTTTACTACTTATATTATCATTAGCATAAATATATATCATGTTATTTTCCCCCCCTCTTATTATTCTTTGAAATAATGATTATTTAAAATAGTGTATTGACAAAGAGGCAATACATCTCTCCAAGATCGTGGTAGAAAACTTGTTTGATATAAAATAATATTAAAAATAATTTTCAAATTTTTTTCTCAAATCGTTTTTGCTAATTTTTGTTCAACCTCAAGTTATTTTTAAAAATCAAATCAAGAGGAATATTTATTTAATAACACTACTTAGATTTTAAAAAAAATTTCTATTAGTTCATCTAATTATCCTGAAATGTAATGCAGTAAATATTATGAAGTATCATCTGTGTAAAGGACAGTGACTTTTTTACTAAATTGTGTTTAAGCTGTTTGAAATATTAATATTGTGTTAAAAACTTTTCATTCTTAAAGGCATTTGATCTCTTAAAAATCTCTGAAATATGAAAACTTGTATAATTAATATCAATAGCAAAAAAAACCTTATTATTAATAATGTTAAAATAAATTTATAGTTGAATTTTTAAAAAATAGTTAACAAGTTTTTAATAACATTTTATTATTTCGTAAGAAGTTATTGATTTAAGTTAAAAGATAATATGAACATTTATAACAGTAGATTTTTGTCATTATCTTTGTTAAATTTTGATTCAAAGTATATTAAAAATCTTGTATTTCATTTTTGAAATTGATTTAAATTCAGCTTTTTGTATCATTTTTACAAAAATTGTAAAATTCCACTATAAATCCATTTATACTTTGTTCTATGTAATGATTGTTTTTTTTTCTAGGCATCACTGTTGGAGAAATTGGTCCAAAAGTTGGTTTTCGAGCCTCTGATAATGGTTTTCTCAAGCTTGATAATGTTAGAATACCCAGAGGAAATATGCTTATGAAAAATGCTCAAGTATGTTTGTAAAAAGAGATTATTCAAAAAATTTTGAAGTAGAAATTGGAAATATTTGTTTTTGTATCTTTCAATGAAGTTATTTTTCTTTATTTCAACTGAAGATATTGAATACATATTTATATGTATTTTCTAAACTACTAAATAATCAATACTGTAACATTTTTTCAAGTATATGAAAATTTATAAATTTATATTTGTAGGTAATTAAATTTGAATTCAGATTTTTTTTAGCAATTAAAATCTTTTATCATGTTGAGTTGCCAAACTTTTGTATGTTATATTTAAAAAATTGGCCAAGTTGCATAAATTTATGTTTCTTATTATTGGAACATATAACTTCTAAAAATACACTAACAATAAGTTTATGAGCAGGGGCATAGCTACCACCGTATCAGCCGTACTACAGTATCAATGATACAGGGCCCCAACATGTGTAACTACAGTCCTCTAACAAGCCTTCCATATCTAAAAAAAGGTCCCCTCAGAGCTAGCTATGTCAGTATTTATAAGAGAAAACCAATAAATCTATTCCTCAAATAAATTTATTTTTTAAATTTTAATTTTTATGTATCATTAATTTATGGAATAATACTTCATCATGGAAAATGTTTAAAATATATCTCGTATTATATATAAAGAAGATTAGCAGTTTTGATAAGTAAACTTTTCTCTCTCTCTCAGTTTTTTGAAACATATGCATTTGTTAATTTGACATATTATATTTTATTATGAAATCTCATTTGAAGTTAATTATATTTATCCTTGCTTATTTTTGCAATGTTTTTTTTTTTTTTTTTAAAAAAATTAATTATTTTTGTGCTATTAAATAATTTTTTGGTATTTTGTATTTTGCTATTTGGATGGTTTCTATGAACTGAAATGAGAATTTTTATCTGTTTTCAAATGTTAATATTTTGTTACAGGTCACTGTTAATGGAGATTATGTAAAACCTAAAAGTGATAAACTGAATTATGGTACAATGGTTTTTGTTCGTGTACTTATTTTGGATATGGTGTCCTATAATGTAGCTAGAGCTGCAACTATAGCTATTCGTTATAGTGCTATTCGACGTCAAGCACAGATTTTACCAAAGTTAGTTTTATTTTTGTATATCTTTCGCTTATTTTTCCCCCCCTGTATATTTCCATGTATAAGTCAAAAATGTATAGAAATTTTTTAAAAATTAAAGCAAGGTGATTGGTTTATTTAAGAGTCTGCTAATCTTGGGAAAAAATATTGTACAAGAAAATTGGATTTTCAAACTTTTTCTGTGAACCAAGCACAAGCTATTATAATCCTTTTTTTGCGGTGGCCGAGTGGTATAGGTATGGGATCGTGGCTTGCCTTGTCACGAGTTTGAGCCCAGTACCACTAAAGACCTGCCGTGTAGGGCAGCGATGCACGTTAAATCTGTCGAGAGCTGAAATGTCCTCCCGTTGATGTGGTAGTTAGGAGAGGGGGTGCCAGCTCAGGTGTCGTCCACATCACTTGACCATGGTTCAAAATTACGTGGTCTGTCGCCAAAAGCCCTCGTGTAACTGAACAGTGCGATGTTAATATTCAATCAATCAATTAACTTTTGGGGCATTTTGAATGAAATTATTTTTAAAGGAAATAAGTCACATTGAATCCTTTAAAGTCTATATTGGAATCGGAGTTTCTGAATAGTTGGTGAAATTCACATAAAATAGTTGAGATGTCCGAATGCATATGATCATTATGCAACAATTTTTTTCCCCAGGGCATTAAATATTGGTCAATGATCAGTGGTTGCTTTTTTTGAGATTTTGGCATTTCTCCCAATTCAGAATGTTTTTTCATCCACTCTCCAACTTGTTTTTCATTTACAGAATAATGCCGAGCCAGTTATACTGTTATTAAAATTTTCAGCAAATGTGCTCATCTATAATTTGAAGTGAGTCATATAGGAATTTCTCTGGCTTGTTTTCCAAACAAAGAATGATGAAGACAATAAGACTAACCTGTATAGTGCACAAGATAACAAATGAAGGAAAAAATGTTAGTTTCAGGCAGGGTTACCACAGAAATAAGACTATCATGGTTGGGGGTCTGGTGTTTTACTTTATTGAAATTTCATTGGAAAAATGTCACCTATTTTGCCTGCTCTTCAGCATTTTTGCCCTCCTGGCAACATGTTTAAAATTACAGGAATTTTTTAAAATTCAGTTTATATATGGGTTTTGAATCTTGGGTAAATTTTTGAAGAGTCATGTCTTGGCTTCTACATTTATTGGTTTATATTTAGAATTATATGGTAGTTATTATATGGGACAAATTAAAATGGCAAATTAACTTGTTTGTCGATTAACATTTTTTTTTTATTTAGTTATATATTCTTTTACTATGAATGTGTGTGTGCATATAAATATATTTGATATCCTTATGAAATGTTTAATTTTTACTGGTTTTTTTTCTTTATCCAATAAGATCTCATTATTAACTAATGCAATGGTTCATTTCATTTCCAATGTCATAAAATGATTAATACAACACTGCACAATTAAAAAGAATAATTTTAAGAGTTCTAATATTTTTATTTCTTTTAGATTGCTTCAGTAATTCTTGTATTGTTAAACAGAAATATTCTTTGATTTATTTAAATTTGGGTTTTAAATTGTATAGCTGAATCATGACTAACAATTGTGTTTATAAAATAAAATTTTGAATGTAAAAATAAAAATATATAATGATTAATTTTGATATATTTTGAATTGTTTTTCAAACTAGTATATCACAATTTAACTTGAAAAAATTCTTAAATGAGTTGAGTATTTAATAATCATGTATATTTAATTATATTAGCTTGTTGACTATTTTACTGCTATATTTTTCTTTTCTTTTCTTTAGTTAAAGTTTTTAGTTTTGTGTATAGTTTTTTTTTACAATTTTTAAAAGCTGCATCCATACATTATTGTAATTAATATTTCTTTAACTTTTTATATTAACAATTTTTCATGTTTTAATCTCTGAGCATTTTATCACTTATTAAAATTTTTAATTAATCACACTTTATTAATATGTAGATTAATGCTCACAATAAACTTACATTAATGTTTGGAATCTATTATCTTGCATTTAAACGAACATTATTTTTTTGTAGTGAACGAGAAGTCCAAATATTAGATTATCAAGCTCAGCAGTTTAAATTGTTACCAATGGTTGCTTTCAGTCATGCTTGCAAAGCAACATTTATTGCTCTAATGGATACTTATAAAACAGCTACACTAAATTTGGAAAAAGGAGATTTAGCTACACTTCCTGAGGTATTGCCATTTTCACTGGTTTATGTACAAAAATGTAGATTTAGTTGATGTATGTTTTACTTTCTTGTTATATAATGCTTCTTTGCATGATTTTTCTTTTCTTGTGAAATAAGTCAGGGTGTTATAATTCATGCTCTGTATTAAAGGAAAAATGTTTGAAAAAATCTTAGTAAAAATATAAAATATAATTAAATAACAATATTCCAAAAGAGAATTTCTATGGCTAATAGATATCTTAATGGAATACAAAAACATATGAAATCAAATTTTTAATCAAATGATAAATGAAGGTTCTATTGTATAAAAGTCTTATAAGGTTAGTATTAATTTATGCATGTGAAACTTGGTCCATGTCTCGAACAGATGAGAACATAAGTATCTACGAAAGGTAGATTTTAAGATTTATTTCTGGAGGAATTCAGGAAAATGGAACATGGCAAAGAAGATCAAATTTAGAATTCTATCAATCATATAAAGAATCTGACATTGTTAACTTCATCAAAATACAATGAATTAAATTGGCAGGCCATGTTGTCAGAATGAATGAAGACTGCACCACTAAAAAAGTCTTCAATGCTCAACCAATTAGCACATGAAGAATGGGCAGGCCAAATCTTGGATAGATTGATGGCCTAGAAAAAGATTTCCTAGTTTTGAGAACTAAGAATTGGAGAACACTAGCAGGAAGGTTGTCCTGGAAAAGGCTTCTTGAGAAGGCCAAGGGCCACCTGGGCTGTCAAGCCACTGAGGAAGAAAGAAAAAAAACAACAATATGATGGAAGTATCTATCATCATGCAAATTTACATGTTAAGCTCAGTACAAAATAAATAAATAAAAATAAAAATGTATCTTTGTACAATTCTTATTCCCGAGGATAATTAAAAAAAAAAACAACAGTTATTATTCTAATTTCATTAGCATCGCTGTACTTGTCATCAGAATTTTCCTCATCAAGGCCATCATCTGATAGCTAATGGCCTTTTAATTAGTCCAAGTAATTTTTAATGTCTTTCTTTTCTAAATTCCTCTACAAAAATGACATAAAATAAGCATATAGTAAAATACTTTTTTTTTCTTACATTCGAAGTGAAACAACTACATAGTGATGTAAATTTCTGTATCATGATTTTGGGAATCTTATTTGGGATATTCAATATAATTTGCACAGAAAATAACAGAAACAAAAAACAACCCCCCCACTTTTTTTACACTCATTATTGCTTTTATTAGCAAGCAAATCTTGGAGTAGTTATAAAAAAAAATTCAGGAAAACGCATGTTTCTCTCTATGACAGCAGAATGACAAGTTCAAACCTTGAAAATAGTTTGCCAGCAACAACCAGTTTTCAGTACACCTGTTTTGAGTACAATTTTTTTGTTCACTAAATGTTATGATGGAAATTTCCATTATCATGCAATGAAGAGTTAAGTTAATTTTTCTCTTATTTTTTTTAATGTCCATTTTATTTTAGTAATTACAGATTTGATTTTTGCATCTAATGTGTTTTTATGATTTCATATATAAAAACAAGTTCCTCTTTAAAAATTTAAATCTTAAAATTTACTTACATAAAAACAGACTTAGTTATTGACTATATGAAAATAATTACAAATTTTATTGTAAGATATTTAAAGTCACATTAGGATTGTTGTCAATATCTGGAGTGAATACAAGAGATTTTTCTTGAAAGAAATTGCTTCAGTTATCATATAAAATAAAAATGGGACAATTAGTTGTATTTGATTTTTTTTAAACATATATTACTTATAACCTCTAATTTAATTCTTTAAATATTTTTGTTTCTTATGATATACAAAATGGCTTCAGTCATATTAGGTACATTAATTAAATGTAATTTAAATCTTGTGATTATCCTTTTTTTCTCATTGCACTATTGTATTGAAAGATAAACTTGCTGAATTTCTATTAAAATTTTACTTACAAACCATTTTTATATATTCAGCTTCATGCCACATCATCTGGACTTAAAGCTCTATGTACAGATTATGGAAGTGCAGCAATCGAGTTATGTCGACGTGCTTGTGGTGGACATGGTTATTTAACAATTAGTGGTATACACAGAATTTATGCTGCTACTGTTGCAGCTTGTACATATGAGGGAGAAAATACTGTTTTATATCTACAAACAGCTAGGTATAAAAATGTATAATAGTATTATAAATATGTGTATAATTTTAGTTATTATATAAGTAGCTAAAATTTTATTGGTCAAATTCTGTGACAGTACTTATCTTATGAAGTTTCTTTTTAAATGGCATTCTCTCATATCTTCTGATTTGTAAATTGAAATTTCTTTAAAGATAGAATTGTTTTACATAGAATAATACGTATACATATGTATTAATTAAAATAGAAAATGTAATTTTTCTTAGTTATATGAAAAATTTGCAGTTTTAATTTATAAAAAATGATAACAAGGACTATTTCAATGCAGACTTTGAGTTTCACGAATATATCTCTAAATGCAAACAAAACTGAGGTATAGCATTTGTGTTCAGTATAGAGTACCTATAAGTCTTGAATAGAAAAATCTAGTGTTACTAAATGATACATAATTATTTTTTGAATAGTGCTAACAAATAGTATAAGTAAGAATTTTTTTTTTTATTTTTATTATTGACTAACATCTTATGATTGACTTTTTTTTTTGTTTTATGAGAGATTTTGAAAAAATCTTTATTCTGATACAATATGAACTTGGATTTAAAGTGTTTTTTCATGAATTTGTAATAATAGGATTATTCTAAACATCAAATGTGGAGTATGTTTTGAAAATTTTTATTGATTTCAATTTTAACAGTATATATATTTGTTATACGTTAACATTATATAGAATAATCTCTTATTGTTGATGTGTTAAATTTCAACGGTTCTAAAAACATTTTGTATTTTATAATTATCACTTGTTTTAGAAACTTTTATTAAAATTGCTATTGAATATATATATTTTAACAATTGTTTGAATAACAAATTAACATAAAATGTTTTTTTATTGAGGGGAAAAACCAAGTTTATTCTTAAATTTCATTTTGTAACTTTGATTCTTAAAATAATAATGTCTGATTATCAAAAATTGACTTATGTTACTTAAAATAAATTCGGAATTAATATTTTTTATTTCAGATATCTTTTAAAAGTATTAAAAGGTCAACAACCTGTCCCTAGAAAGTCTGTTTTTGGTTACCTCCTTGAAGGAAATAAAAACATTCCTAGCACTTTTAGTTCTCCACCTTCTCTAGATCAACTTGTTGAATGCTATTGTGCTGTAGCTCAAAAGTATGTGTTTATGTCTACTTTTTTAAATTTTTGGTATGTATTATTAATGTATTAAATATAATAACGTTACCTTATATTTAATATTTGTATAGCTTTCTAAAATGAATATATTGCTTTTTCAATCTTTTTTTATTATGTAGCTAATATTTATCTGTTTTTCAATTTCATTAGATAATTGTACTAAAATATTTGTTATTCAAAAAAGTTATTTCAAAGTTTTTCCCCCATCTTAAATTACTGGTTTATAAGATATATATAATTCCTGTTCGACACATTACCTCTAAATATAAAAGTTCCAAGAAAATAATGCTACACTTTCTTTTTCATAAAGGTTTTCATATTGATCTAATGAATTAAACTGTCCGAGAGAAAATTATTCAGCTGTAGGAATTAATTATATTCATTCAAATACAACATAGGGGAAAGGGAAAGTAAAATGCTACTATTTCAAGATATTCAGCTATAAAATGGTTATAAGGGAAAAAAGTCCATTAATATAACATTTTATTTGAACTGGATATAGAAACTTTATAATTTCATTAGGAATTACCTTGTTTTTTAATTAAACCTAGAGGATTGTACATTTATACTTGTATCATTCAACTGGACATAATACACTTCTGCTTTCTGATGTAATTGTTAGAATTTTGTTTCATTTTTTTACATTTTAGAATTTGCATAATAATTTGATCAACATAATTTCATTAAACAACACTGTTTACATAATGAAACATTTCTTAAGCAATTATCTTCATAGTCTGAAACATGTTCGACTAGGTTGTGAATTACATTATAAATGTCTGAAATACATATCACTGATAAATATATACAAATAGCTATAAAACTTAAGTATAACTAGTCAAGATAGTAGGAAATATTAGCCACAGCAGTACAATAGCAAACTCCTGGCCTTTGGAACCAAGATTGAAGGTTTAAACAAAGTTTTGGGGCTTTACCTATAATTTGCCTATACTCTGAGCCATATATATATCTCTCCATTTTAGTCTAAAGACTCTTTTTCGTATCTACATTTGTTATGTCTCTTGAACTCCAATTTCTTTCTTCTTTCGCATCATAGGTTATACAACTTTTTCACTTGGCATCTTATTTTATTATATATATATATATAATATAATGCTTTTTTGAACATATGTTTTCTTTTTTAAATGGGATAATATAGATGAGCAAGTTTTATTAATCTAAATCCAGTTGGTAATTTTTAGTCTCGATTATAAATGTTTTACTTAACATCAGAAAATAGTGTTCATAACTGCATTTTAATTATATTTTAGTATTTATATTACTAATATACTTTTTGATAAATCTGTGCTCTTCTATTAGTGATCAACAACCTGCATTATAAGCTCGATATTAATTTATTGTAGACTGGTATTCAGAGCTGCAGCTCGTGTGCAAGATTTTATCAATGCTGGTAAACTTCCGGAGATAGCATGGAATCTCAGTCATGTTGATTTAATTGCAGCTGCTAAAGTAAGATTTATATATATACTTGATTGGGTGTGATTTTAAAGTTTTTCTAATAAAGATTTAAAAAAACATGAATTTTTTTCTCCCTTAGGCTCATGTGCAATATTATATTGCTCAAAAATATGTAATGTGGGTTCAAAATAGTGCTGTATCCAGTAATCTGAAAGAAATTTTGCAACAGTTATGCTATCTCTACTTACTTGAACATATTCATAATCAACCTGGAAATTTTATGATGGTAATTCTTTATTTTTTAAATCTTCCTTTTGTAGAGTTTTTTTTTTAAAAAAAATTCAATATTGTTTAAGCTAAAATAATATAAAATATTATTATGATTAATTAGAAATATTTTTTTAAGGTACCTATACATAATATATATGTTTCCTTGGGAATTTAAAGTGTAAGCTATAGTTTTATAAACACGTAAAATGTGCTTAGAAATATAATGCAATTAATTATATTAAATAATGTTTCTGATTTTTAAAATTATTTTGTCTAAATTCTTAGTTTTCTTTAAATTAGCTATGCAGTGTTTAATTTTTAGAAACTTAAAATTTTGTAAAATTAAAAGTTATGAAAGGAAATAGTCATTGAAAATTCTAATTGAATTCCAATCATAAACATTCTTTATTCTAAAAATTTACCAATAATTTTAAAATTTTAGGTTGGGTTATCTGAAGTTAGATTGAACAAGATGCATGATTACATGCTGGAGATGCTTGCTCTTTTGCGTCCCAATGCAGTTGCATTGGTTGATGCTTTTGATTTTCATGATATGGTTCTAAATAGTCCTTTGGGTTGTTATGATGGAAATGTTTATGAAAGACTATATGAATGGGCTCAGAAAACTCCCATGAATCAAAAACAGGTAATGCATTTTTGTAATATTAGCACTTAAATTTTAAATGATTTATGAAATGAAAGATTTTCTTTTTCAAACTCAGAGAAATTCTAATCAGTTGATGAAAATAAATACATTATGAATTAGAATTTGCTAATTTTATTATTCAAACTCAATTTATCTTTAAATGCTATAAAGTTTAAAGTTTATGTATTGTTAAATATATAGATTTAATTTGTAATATATGCATTTATAAATTTGTGTGATCTACGTGCAAGTTAACATTGAATTGATATGCATTATGTAACATTGAAAATGTTACATAATTTTCTAGCTACTCCTTAGTGTAAATTTCAAGGTTGGTGTACACTTTATCAGTTAATACAAATGGTGTGAAATACGCAGCTCTCTTGTACACATTGAGTAGGATATAAGGGAAGGAACCTGCAGAATGGGCAATATCCATGTAATTATTTTTGCAAAAAATCAGCGTGAATTTTACTGTCTCACAGAACCATTTATGCCAAATGGACTTGTCAAGTTGGTTGCTAAATCAAATCTCAGCTGACTCTCAGCAAGGTGCATCTATAGTATGCTGGTTGTGGAGAAAATGATTGAAACAAGAAAATGTGACAAATTTAAGGGATGTTGATGCAGCCCCTCCCAAAAGGCTAACAGCACTTGGGGATTGTTGTATCTGAGAAGTGGTAGAGGCCATACAAGCCACTTTCACAACATACACAGGACACATATGATAACAGGTTGGTTACCTCTGCTTCGTAATCATCACTATGATGGCCCAATGATACATGGATATGATATGTGTATGTTGATGCCAAATTACACACATCTGCCATGGCCTGCAAGATTTTCTCGCTGTTGTTATCCTCTGATCTTGCCAATTGTACATGTGTGGAATGTTGCTTGCATGTCCTGTTGTGTTCAGAAGATAAACTATGGATAAGGGGAGCCTTTACCTTTCACTGTACCTAAATGTGTTGCTTTATGTATCACCACTCATGTTAGTCCTGTAACTTATTGGCCTGACATTTTCACTTTGTGTTGCAAGTATTTCAGAATAAACAACACTTTTTTGTTATAGCTACTGTTTGTTAAGTTTTTTCACTTCTTAGCCATTTCTTAATGCCACATTATGAATGTCTCATAGTGCTAATTGAATTTGAATTAAAGACATTTTTCTTAAGAAGGTGACAAAAACTAAGGTGGATTGATAAAAAATGTTTGCAATTAAGATTTTTAGATTATAAAACTGGATTTTTAAAAATTTTAAGACTAATTTTACCCATTATATAAAATTATGATACTTGCAAAATATATTTCATCTATAATATCTGAATGTTCATATTTTTCTCTGCATTTTGGAAATTTTCAAAATGTGCAATTACATAAATCTTTAGAATTTTTCTTCTTGACATTTTTTTTCATTGTTGGTTAGTGAATGTTGGTTTATTGTTAATTTGTTTTAAAGATTTTCTTATGTAACATATTCCATATCATTGATATGTGTATCTTAGAACAGCATCAATTTCCAAATATTTTAATATTCAGTTATTTATTGAAAAAAAAATGTAAGTGAATGAAAAATGAAGAAATACGTTAATAAACTTCAATATTTTCAAAAATGTTCTTTGAAGTGTATTGAAAAATTTATTGAATACTCTAATTGCTTAGTGATTTATTTTATAATTTTATGAATCTAAAATAATACTCATTGACATTTCAGGTTCACGATTCATATTACAAATATTTGCAGCCAGTTATGAAGTCCAAGTTATAGTTTTATCTGAATGTAATCAAAAGTATTGGATATTTTTTATAAACTTTATTGAATGAACAGATGCATATTTTTGTGACAGATGTTTTAAAGCAGCATGAAATGATTGTTTTATTTATCTGTTAAATTTTTGAAAGGTTTATTTTTTGTACTATTTATTCATTTCATTTTTATGTCTTTAAATATACATTTCTTTCTTAACTTTATTGCTGAACATAAAGAGAAAAATTGTACTTTCTTTTTAAAATGGACAAATTTTCTGAAGTTTATATACCATTTCAAACTGAAAATAAAACCAGTTTTGACATGTAATTTTTACCTAGGAAAAATATCTTAAATTGTAAATTAAATAATATTTAAAAAAAAAGCATAAGGTACATTTTGCTATAAAAGCAATGCATATTTATAAAAGGTAGCTATGAACTTCTGAAGTTGTGATTACGCATTAAATATCAACCTGTATTTTTACATGTTTAAGGAAGTTTTTATTTCTCTATTTATTATGTAGGATGTGTACAACCTATATTTTTTTTGATAATGTTTTATACCTTCTGAAGTCCATTTTATTCATAATAAAAGTTTGTTGAATGCATTAAATTGCTTTGGTGATGGATATTTTTAAATGGAATATGTCTAAGTTTATGTTTGATATTTTGTGAGCTTTATATGAAATTTATAATAAAAATATTAAAAATTGTTATTTGTGAATTATTAGATTCAAGTTCCTGCATAAGATTTTAATTTTTATCTGTAACAGTTGTCAGACTCTTCTCTGATTATTTTTGAAAGTTAACACTTTGTAGCTGTTTTAATGTCATTAGTGACAGTACATAATATACATATATCAAGTAATTTGAACAGTGACTATGCAAGTTGTCACTTAACATTGAAATAACCCAATACAAATTTATATTTTCTTTTACCCATTTAGAATCTGCAGAAACTGAACAAAAACATTCTTGAAAAAAAAGTATCTCCACTCTGTTACAAACAATGGTTGCACAATCATAATTCTTCTGGGGGGAAGGGACAAATTGCCCCTAAATCATTTGGTACACAATAGCTGAAATAAATAATAAAGAAATTTATGGTACAACATTTGTATTGCAGAGCTTTGAGGGTTAACAAATAGAGTAGTGAGAAACTTCACTTCTGAATTAATTCTGATATTGCTGGAAATAATTTTTCTTTATCAATAAAATTTATTTACTGATCAACTATTGTGTTAATTTGTTT
Organism: Trichonephila inaurata madagascariensis; assembly: GCA_019973955.1. Lineage (NCBI taxonomy): Eukaryota > Metazoa > Arthropoda > Arachnida > Araneae > Nephilidae > Trichonephila > Trichonephila inaurata. The sequence continues at coordinate 472,922 of BMAV01004379.1, read as the reverse complement.
TGATGCTACCTAAATTTAAGTTTTACACATCTTAGTTAATAAACTGTTTTAATGTTCATTACCTATACTAATTTTATTTGAATCACTGCTTCTTGTATTGATTAAAATAGAAAAATTAATATTAAAGTTTTTTTTTACAAAATAAAATATTTGAGTACTTCCAGCTAGTTTTTTAAATATAATCTTAATTTGATTCTAGACAAATTGAATGTGTTGCACTATTTTATTAGAAATCGCTTTTACTCATTTCTGCATTAATATATTCTAATTTCAAGTGTAATCTCATTTGCAAATCAGTCAAAAGAAGAATAATCTTTCTAAAATGTACAATAAACTAATGCTTAAAAGTAAAAACTGAATATTAGGTAAATCCTTCATTTTGATCTTTTACTTTAAATGTTAAAAAAAATATTTTTTTTTGAAATTTGTATCCTATCAAATAAAATAAACATCTGTTTAAGAAACCATTAACTAAATAGTCATTTGTTACTTTTATTATCTCCAGAGTGAATGTTCTCATGAATGTATCATAATTATATTTGTAAGTTTTGAAAAATTAAGAATTTTATACTCAAGTTATTTTTTCACTTGCAATATAAAATCTTATTTCAAAATTAGAGACTATGCATGCAGTAGAAGTAATAAATAGTAATTTGATTAGACAATAAATTACTGATTTGAATGTGGAATTTAAATTTCACATATTTGAAATAAATATTAGTTTTTTAAGTATAGTGGTTATTATGTTGGAAAAATAAATATATAAAGATTATAAGTGTAAAATGTAATAATAGATTTAGTATATTTGATATCAATTTGCATTGATCTCAATTACCGTAAAATCCGGTGTATAACGCTCACCCATACTTTCAAGCTGCATTTTTTAATTTTTAGGTATATTCGCCGTATAACGCGCACTCCCTTTTTTTTACGAAGAAATCTGAAACATTAGTGTACATTGCTCTTACGTTTTGAAGTCATTTATTCGAGGTATTATTCCAAAATTTTTGAAAAAAAACAGTATACTCTTCTAGAACTACATCTTTTATTTCATAAAGCAAGTAATTTCTTTTAAATAAACAGTATTTCGATACAAATAGAAGAAAAAATTTTTTATGTTCATCTCTTTTGTTATTTTTAAAGCTATCGTTTTTATACCCGGCGTATAACGCTCACCCTTAAATTTCCATCTTATTTTTTGTGTTAAAAGTGCGCGTTATATGCCGGATTTTACGGTAAAATAACAGAACTAATTTGAAATAAATTTTTCCTGAGCAAATATTCTTAAGGTACAAGAACGCAAATGGTACTTTTTGGTTGTACAGGTAATAAATCACGCACTAAATGTTGCTGTCGTCTACACACAAAATAGCTTTTATTTGTGTGCCAACACTGTATACATTTGGAGATATTTGGTCTGAGAAACCAAATAGTACTAAACAGCTTTGGACAAAAACATGTTTTTAAAGAATCACAATTTAGTATATTCAACTCAAGTTGAAATGAACATAGACAAAATAAAAATATTAGTTTGTGGAATATTTTTTATATATCTTGTATGTATATGAAGACAAGATACAAATATAAACAATTTGAAATCTGTTGACTATAAAATTATCACTGTGAAATTAAAACTAAGATTTTCTTCAATATTTTTGCTGTAACCATTTAAACTAAATTCAATAGATTCCATCACAAGAAAAAAAGTATTGAAAATAGTCAATATTTTTTTATGAAGTTTATAGAACTGTTTGAAAGAGATTGCTAAACACTCCAAAGAAATTTGAAAACAAATTTCTTTTAATAATTTATATATATTCTAATTTTTTTTTTATAAAAAATCTACATATAACATTTTCTTGCACAGATAAAAAAAAATTACTTTACTGATAGTTTTATTTTGTACATTATTGCATGCGCCTAGATGCCTGAAAAGTACCAAATGATTCATTGGTACATTTAAAAGTCAGAAATTTTCAAAAATATTTATTTAAATAAAATGCTACAATTAGAATGAGGTAGGAAATTAATTCTTGGTTATTTTTACATAGTATTTTCAGGAATGCAAGCTATAATGTGAATTCTAATACTCTTTTAACAAATTTAACTTTTTAAAAAAAATTAAAACGATTTTATTTTGAAATTTGTATAAATGCTTATCATAATTTTTAATATAACCAGAAAGGATTTTAGTTTCCTTTTCAGAATACATTAAATATACATGATAGCCATATTCTCTTGATTAATTGTTAATGATTGAGAGAAAATACTTTTTTCCCTTTAGAAATGATACTAAGAACAAACTCTTTTAAATTTCATGAAAAATATTGCAAATTAAGAGAATTAATGAAAGTGATTTTTCATGTACGCTAATATCTAAAATCTTTTAGTTATAAAAATACATTTATCCTTAAAGAATCAGATTGACCTAGAATGAGCAACTTCTTGATTTGAGGCGAAAGTATTCCCCCCTCTGCCATGAGAGATATAAAGCTGCACCAAAGCTATTGGCGACGGACCTCGTAATTTTGAACCATTGTCAAGTGACGAGGACGACACTTGTGCCCTGGCAACCCCCTTCCTAACTTCCACACCAATAGAGGGTTGCGGTAGCCCAATGGTCAAGGTATTAGATCATGGCAGGCATGTCAGTTCGAGCCCAGCACCACTAAAGACCCGTAGTGTAGGGCAGCGATGCATTTTAAATATGTCGAAAGTTGAAACGTCCTCCCGTTGATATGGTAGATAGGAGAGGAGGGTGCCGTCCATGGTTCAAAATTATGTGATCCGTCGCCAAAAGCCCTCGTGTAGCTGAACTATGCAACGTTAATACTCACTCCACACCAATAGGACGTTTGAGCCATATTTAACATGCATCAACTCCCTCCACATGGCATATCTTCAGCGGTACTAGGCTCGAATTCGGGACATGCCAGCCATGTAACCATGACCACTAGGTTACAGTAGCTACTGTCTCCCTGTCATATATTTTTAGAAGAGCAAAATTCAACAATTGATCTATTTCTAAGTCTTACATTATACAATTAAAAAAGTTAGCAAGCCTAAAAAAAAAATTCTTTCAGAGCTTTTATTTCTAAATCAAAAATGTATATGTTACTAAAGTACTGTGCAAATTAATTAAAATAGCTTCTTAGATTAATGCAAAACTGTTACTTTCTCATTTAAACATGCTATAAGATATTTGTCCCTTCCTAAAAAAAATGTATAGTAAATTAATATATTACTCAAAGTACAAAGCACATTTATCATTAAAGAAAAAAATTTAATTTTACTCTTCATAACAGCTATCTAATTATATCAAAATTAATTGTATGATTTATAACACATAATAGAAAATTTTCTCTCATTTATACACAATTTGTGTTTATACTTTAAAAACATTTGTGTTCAAATGCTTAATATTTAATTTCAACAAAGGTACAAATGTGGGAAAAAATTTACTTTATTTTTAGAATATTTAATAATTGTAACTTTTTTTTAAATACAATCTATACATAGAAGAATTACACTCAAAAGTAAAATTGTACATTAAATTTTGCATAATATACTTAGATATATGTACATACATCCCAAATGGTACTTGCATATTAACCCCATGCAGTCAGCCAATTTGAATGAACCTTTGGTAAATTATAGGTTGTGTGAAAAATACAGTCATGAGGCTACTTAAAAGTTCAAAATCAAATTAGTTACATTCATTCAATCTTTCTTGACTAATCTTTAGTATGGGGTTAATAATCAAGTATCTACAAAACATTAAAAACAATTTGTTTTATTTTCACTAACAATCATTATGAGAAGTATTCAGTGTTATACGCCAAAACTTCCAAATTTTTTATTCCATTCTAAATAATAATCAAGATCATCTTGAGCTACACTAGCTCTAACTTGCCTTAAAGCATCAAAAAAATCATTTAAATTGATTGGTCTCACTTGATCAAGTGATACTGTTTTAATATTTTCTGGCCCAATGCTTCTAATTGGTCCCATAGCAGCTTCTTTACATAGGTGGGAAACATCAGATCCAGAATATCCTTTAGTTTCATCACAGATTTTTTGAAAATCATCTTCTGTTAGGTTATGTTGGTGAGCTGACAATAATTTCTGCACTATCTGACGCCTTGCAGCTTCTTCTGGTAATGGTACATATAATCTTTTTACAAATCGACGTCTAGCTGCTTCATCTAATTCGTGTGGTCTATTGGTAGCTCCAACTACAAGAACTCTTTCTTCTGAACTAGTTTTCGCACCATCAAATTGAACCAGAAATTCGGTTTTAAGTTTACGAGTGAAATCTTGATCTTTATCACTTCTTTGTGATAGTAAGGAATCGATTTCATCAATGAATATGACAGCTGGTTGATTGAGGCGTGCCACCGTAAATAATGCTCGAACTAACTGTTCACTTTCACCAACCCATTTGGATGCTAATGATGAAGCACTTATACAAAAGAATGTTGAATTTGATTCAGTTGCAATACATTTGCCTATAAGAGTCTTACCAGTACCAGGAGGCCCAAACAAAAGAATGCCTCGAGGTGGAGCTCTCAATCCAGTAAAAATATCAGGCCTCAATAATGGCCAAATTACAATTTCTTGAACAGTTGTTTTGACGAAATCAAGGCCGGCAATATCAGACCACTTTACATTAGGGCTGAAATCCATAATTTCATTGAAAATTACATCTACAATTTTTTTATCAAAATGTTTTAATTCTTCTTGACTATTTCCTTCTGAACCTTGGCTACTTTGAGGTGATGAATTTGTATTTGATTTTTCCTCATTACTTTTTTTCTTCATTGGGTTTCGATACATAGAGCTTGCAGACACAAATCCACTTCCTTTCTGCTGTTCATTCTTAGTTTGCATGGATAAATTTTTATTGCAATTATTATATCTTTTTGCTATATGCCCTAAATTTGACTCATTTTCTACAGCTACTCGCTTTTTTGAAAGTCCAGTGCTATAGAATTTACTTTGAATACAAGATTTTTTCTGGATTGTTAATGAATTTGGAAAAGTTTGTCCATGACTATTCAACTTAGAATTTGTTTTTCCTGTGCTTGATTCAGTTAACCTCTGAGGTAAATAAGAATGACTAGTTTGTAATTCACAAGGATTCCTGCTGGTTGAAGAACTTAGATTGGATTGGAAATTTGATTTTGGCAAGGTCTTTGTGGGCAAAGTTGTTTCTTTTTTAAATGGACCTGGAATACTTTGACTAATATTTTGATGTACATTTTGTTTAAATAAAGGTGCAGAAGGTATACAAGGCGGTAAATCTATTTTTAAGTTACTTACATACGTATTTATTTTCTCAATGGCAGTTTTCTTCAATGTGATGTGCTGATCTTCTTCAGAAGAATTTTCACTTCGAATTTCATCTTTATATACAGGTAACAGTGATGGGTGAGTTATGTCATCTACAATGTCAAAATATTCTGTACAAAATTCTTCACTTAATTTTTGAGAACTTGATTCAGATATATTTAGATTTGCACAATGAATATTTACTTCTCTTATTAAATGACGAAGAGCATTTGCAGCTTCTTGTACGTCATGTTTTTTATTTTTTAGGAAATTATAATAAGAATCTACGTATAACTTTTCATTAAAGTCTTCGAAATTGGAGGAACTCGAAGAAGAGTTAGCCATCGAAAAAATTTAAGCAGAGATAGAGATTGTTATATAATATTTAATCAATTTCAATTTGCCGCCCAAACATTCAATTCGTGTTCAAAACAAAACAAATGAGAGTGATGCCATGTTTTAAAACTACAGAGTAAAAAAAATCACATTATGATTTAAATATTTATATATACACTCTTTTTATTGATAGAAGGGAATTATTAAACATAAAAAGATAGAAGTTACATCAAAATAATTCCCTTTTGAGGTTTACAACTGATCTTTATAATTCTTCATTTTTGTCCTTGAGCTAAGTGAAAGCCTTAATTCTTTACTAAGTAACAGTAGCGCTAGAAGAAGACAAACCATGCCGATAAAATTTGTTTTGTTTTTATTCGCGGTTTTTTTTTATGATTTTATGATAGTGCAAAAAGAATTTAAAAAAAGTATTGTAACACCAATTAACTTTTTTTGTAATTGATTTTTTAACATTAATTTTAAGTTTTAGTAAAAATGTCAGACAAGGAACCAAGAAGGAGGAAAAAGAGAAAAGACTCGCAATCACAGAGAAAAGGTATATTTAAAATTTATTGTAAATTTTTGCTGTGTAATTCATTAAATTTTGTTTTAGAAAAAACTGACATATAACGCAAAGCAATGCAAAATTAGGTTAAATATATAATTTTATAAAAAGGAGAAGAAATACTCATTAAGGAATATTTTTAATGTACATTCATAAGGAAATATTTTTTGATAGTGTATAGTATTAATATTTCTATTATTTTTATAACTTACGAATAAACTTCGTAACATAAGAAAATTATTTTAGGCCATTTAAAACAAATTTTATCACTTATTATGAGGTTAAAAAATGCATAAATAATTGTTTTAATTATGAGAAAAAAATTCCTTTAAAATATGCAGCTGTTTCATTTATGATGGTTTTAGGACTTCAAATTTATTTTGGTTACTAGAAGTAAAGCATTTCTTTAAGTGTTGAAACATAACTTTTTACAATTTAGTTGTATGAAAGTCTTGTATTTAGAATTTGTATTAAAGTATAACTATTGAATTTTTTTTTTCAGAAACAATTTAAATTTTATAACAAATAATTTCATATAATATGTTATTAGATAATGTTCCTTTAAAGTAACCATTTTATTTTTAAGTTACATTTTTTCTTGTTGAAAAGGTGATCTTAAGCTGTTGTTACAATGCTAGCTGAAAGAGAAATTCTGATTATAATATAATTCTATTAAATACAGCATTGATCATAATATTATTTAAAGTTCATTATTTATCATAGTAATTTTGCTGGCATTTGTAACTATATTATGTATTTTTTAAGGTAGTGGAGAATTTTGAGTAGTTTTTCATTTAATTTAAAAATATTGCTTCTTGTGTATCATGAAACACACACATATTATATGTAAAGTATTTAATTTTGAATTTTATTTTTGTTATTAAATTGTTTCCTACATTGATTATTCATTAAATTATGATTTAGGCCAAGGGTGGGCAATTGTTTTAGCTTGAGGGTCATATTGTGAAAGTGGGAGATACTGAAGAGCCACACTTTTTTTTTAAAATGATTAGATTCATTAGTTAACTTTTCATCCCAGAAAAGGTATAAGTTTAACTGTAAAAATTAATAAATATAAATGAAATGAAATGGTGCCAGTTCCATTCAATTTATTTATTGTGCTAATTTTGTATCTATAGTTGCAAGCTTATTCAATTGTAGAATCAATTTTTTGAGACAAATGTATCCAATCATAACTTTTTACCATTTTTCTGAAATCAGTAGTGAGATTGCTTGTTGAAATTATCACAGCCTGTAAGTTAATATCAGCCAACTTGCATCTATACTTATTCTTGTTGATATTCATACAAGAAAAAATTTGCTCAAAAAGATATGTTCCTGCAGGCCACTATTTGTCTATCCCTGATTTACCTTTTAACTACTTTTTTCCAATTGAATATAAAGTAATTTTGTAAGTTAATGACAATTATTGTGCTAGACTTTTGCTTAGTATTTCTTTTTGAATAAGAAAGAAAGAAAGAAAAAAAAAGATGATACAGTTTTTGTTGGAAAATACTGGACACAGTTTTTCTATAGATTTTCTTATTACATCTAAAAAAATTAGTTATAAACACATGATATTTTAATACATTTTAATATATTAATTTCATATTGTCTTAATTTTAACACCGAAACTTTAACTTTTAATTTTCAGCCTAGCAATATTTTATTGATCACATTTCAGCAAATCATGTAAAATAATTAAATTTTTTTTTGTCAGATACTTGTAATTACTTGGTACATGAGCTGTTATCTGCAAGATTTTGAAAAATGTTAACTATAGAGGAAAGTGAAATAAAATACATAAACATTTTTTAATTTGACAAAGTTTTATATTAATAATGTCCTAGTTTTAAAATATGGATGTATGTATTTTAATATATTTACCTTCTTTATATTGTATGGTATGATTTATTTTTAATTGATAAAAACAGTATCTGTGTGTACACTTATGATTGCTTTCAAAATATTTTTTGACAGTGTTATATGTATATGTATTGAAAAATGCAGTCCTAAATCTAATAGGAGCATTTTTTTTATACTAATATTTTTCAAGGAAAACATTTTTTCTTCTATTAGGTTTTTTTATGAGTAATTTTGCTGTCTTTATAAGTTTTGGAAACTTTATTTCATAATTCAGTATAATTATAAAAATAAGAAATGAATATTTTTTTTTTGAAAGTCCATCCTTCTACAGAATTTTAAAATTTTATCCTGTTTATATGTTAACCACTTTTCAGGACTCTTAACGTTTTATAAATGAATATAATTATTTAAAATTTCATATTGAATCTTTTTTTTAAATGTATGATATTCTATTTTTTCATTATTATTGCTAAGTATTTGTTATATACTTTTTTAAGGATATAATATTAATCTGAGTTAATTGGAATTTATATCCTTATTTGTTTCATTTTTATTAAGCTGCAATATGTTTCAGAATGTTTGCTCTTTTTTAAAGTATTAATTTCCTTTTACCTTTTGATATAATTCTCCGTTTTGGTTCTTTAGTTTTATTTTCTGGTTTTTCCAAGTAATTTTATCTAGGGAAGACAACAACAGATACGGTTGTAATCTTTCCTTTTTGTTTTTGTAATTATTAACAGACCCAAAAGATTTTTTTGAAATTAATTTTTGTTAAATTGATTCATATGTGTACTTTTATATTAATTACCTTTATTATTTTTGTTATTCCTTTATAACAATATATTTATAAAATGTATGGTGTATTAGATTAATGAAAGTAAATTTTAATATCATTAGCTTGTACATTAAAGAAAAAGGTGGTTTATGCTTTGAAGAATCAGTATATATATGCAGAGTACTGATTTCAGTACTGCAAATAATCAGTAATAATAATTTCCCTCTTTGATTGCATTGCTGAGATTTGCCTTTTTTGATATTTTGTTCCTCATAAATACATTTCTCTTTGCATTTGAAATATTTTCTTTTTTATTTATCAGTTGGCAAAAATCATAAAATAATATAGATAGTGAAATGTTTTTAATTTTATTAATTTTTCTTCTATTTCTTAAAATATTTTACACACCTGTTTAAATGCTTTTAATTTCTTTAGCTTTAGAGGAAAACAAATTTAATTTTTTCAAAAACACTGTTTTTATTTTTAAAAGAGATATTAAAATTATCTGATGTTAGTTATAAATCTTCCCAAAATATTCTTTTAACTTTAATACCATTTCATAATTTAGTAAAATAAATACAAGTTGAATCCTATTTGTTGAAATCTGTGTTCTAAGATATATGGGAACCTTCATTATACCCTGAAGTTCCATGTAGTAGAAACAATTTGGATTGAATCCAGAGAGAGGAAACATTTCCAATTTCTAAATATAGGATACTTCAGTTGAAGTCTTTGCATGAGACTAATTAAATATAAATGGTATTTTTAATTTGATCTATATTGAAGGGGAAAGGGAATTAAAATGTTTGGAAAATTTTTATTTTATATATGCAAGACAATTATTCTGTCCTTCTGTTAGATTTTATTACTGTAATAAATATATTTCCTTTTACTTTGTCTGTGTTTTTTCTATGGAAAACATTTTCTTATTTTAGATTTTATTTGAATAATATTACTTGGTTTACTATTTTTTTTTATAGTGTGTAATGTTACAAGAAAATAGAAAAATATTGATTATATGATAATGATTGATAACAAAAAATAAATCATATTTTGCATAATAAAATTTGAAATATTTATTGATATTAATATTATTCTAGTTAAAAGTATGCTTATATGTTGTTACATACCACACAATTTTTTTAAAAGGAATCAGATAAATTTTTTTGCTGAATTAATAAATTTTAACTCACATTATTGTGTATTAACTTGCGAACATTTGTAACTCACTTTAAAGAAAAATATTTATTGTTTGAAGGATGCTAACTTATAAGTAATTGTATTTTTGTTTTCCTGGTTATTTTAATCTTGATAAATGTTCAAATATAAAAATTACTTGTTATATAGAGAGTAACTATTGCATTCATGATTAAATGGTTTTGTTCCTATAATTTTTGATTGAAAGTTTAATAGTTGATATTCAAATAAATTCTCATAGATGCATATTAATTTAGAATTAAATATCATATTAATATATTATTAATGCATTATTACATAAACTAAGAAACAGATATAAATTATTTGCATCACTTTAAAGCTAGAGTAATAAAATGATTTTTTTTAATGTAAATTTTATATTTATTTTTAAATTATTTCTTTAATCTTCTAGAAAGGATGAAGTGGAAAAAAATTTATAAGAAAGAGGTATTTTCTTGTTAAAAATATGATTTTACGTTTTGGAAATGAAAATTTGGGATGGTTTTTAGTAATAAAGCAATTATTCTTTACTTATAAAACATAAAGTATATCAATTCATTACAGAATCTGTATTTGTACAATTATTTAACAGATATCTTCATTACTAACATTTTCATTATCTTTTTAAACAGTATTAAAACGTTTATTAAAATTCAAGAAAGTTTTATGGTTATTTTCATAGCTTTTATATGCTTATCTCTTTATTTACTATGGCTGGGAACCTGGTAATACCTGTGTAATTTAACCTCAAGAAGCGAGATAAGTAATTTTTAGATTGCTAATTATAACAACAAAAAATTTAAATAAATTTATCAAATCAATAATTAAATTTATTGATTTCATCGATTGATCCCCCCCTTCTTTTTGATATTAAATTTGTTCATGGAACAGATATCTATGAAAAATGCAAAATCTGATAGCCATGCATCCAATATTTTACACTGCACAAACTGCTATGTGCTATGGAATGGCACTATCTTGTCTTTCAACTCCCAAACTCGCTCTAAGATGCTTCCTGTTCTAATCCACCTTAGTTTTGTGTAAAAATAACCCCTGAAAATATTCTGATTGCATAGATCTAAGAAAGTCTCAAAATTATTTAAGAGTAAGCCCATATATTGAGTAGGATTTATAAGCTTCTCAATTACATTAAGCAAGTCTCATTTTCATATTCAAGTCAGTTTTACTCAGGACATCTAGATGTATTATGCAATGTAGAAAGACTACATTATATTCCCAGCATATTTTGGGTTGAAGATTTCAACAAACTCAGTTTTTTCCCTTTTCAGAAAATATTCACTTTTGAAATCACAATATTCCTTGATCAGGAATCGTGATCAGATTTCAAGGGGTTGTATACATTAACTTACAATTTGTAATAATTGATTTCCTTATTATACTTTTTGGTAGTATCCAAATGGTTAGGGTTGAAAACTCATGATTAGCATTGTATCTGTTGAGTCATGGGTTTGAGTCCTGGTGCTACTAAAGACTTGCCTTATGGAAAAGCTGATACAAATTAAATCTACCAAGACTCACAGTCCTTACTTTGGCATTGTGTGGAAGTTTTAAGAGTGGGGTACCAGTTTAGAGGTACTATCCTGGTCACTTCACCATGGTTCAGAGGTTGAGAGACCTGAACATGGGGCATAGTGTTTGTTACTAATAGCTCCTGTGGCACTTCTGCTGTATTTAAATATGGGGAAAAATATGATGAAACACATCTGCTCAAAGGAACTTAGTATATAGCCCCTGACAATTTTCTTGAAAATCTGGAACTAATTATCAAATATTGAAATTTGGAATATGGATTCCTGAAACGTACATCATACTGCAAAAAGATATTGTTTCCTACAGTGGGAAAGTTCTTTTTTAGAAACTATTTAAATTAATTATTGAGATCATTAACATTATAACTTAATACTCTTTGCCATTTAGATTGGAACCAATTTTATTTATGTGTGATCAAAACCTGTAAAAATTAAGCAACACAAAATTCAAAAGATTACATTCTGTGAAGTTGTTTTTCCTAAATGGCAATATAAATTTTTTTCATAAACTCCTTATTTTATTTAAAAATGCTTCATTTTCTTACTGTTTATCTATCAGTTATTTAGTCTAATAGATATTTTTCACTTATATTACAAGTCGTCAACTAATTGACAACTTTTCAAGGTGCAGTGGATAATTGTATAGTACCAGATTGTAAATAATTGTGACAGAAACTGATAGTGTTTTAATGTTATGAATATAAAAGTCATTGTTTAGCTCTGAATTACCTAAATTGTTGTAGAACTGAAAAAGAGAAAACTGCAAGCCTCTTAATTTGGGAAGAAGTTATGCATTGTACATTTTTAAAAAAGATATTAATGCTTTGTTTATTAAGACATTGCAAGCAATTATTTAAAATGTGTATATTTATATGAATTTTTTTTGAGCAATACTGTACATTATTTTATTTTTTGGAAACTGGTTTAAGTTGCTTCTTTTTTTAAAATATGAGCAATCTCAAAATTGTCCTTAGTTCATTTTTTAGATGACATTCGCTCAGATGACCAATTTTTCATGCCTACAAAATCAGATACCAAAGATTCAGATCAAGAAGCCGAGGAAGAAGTTGTTGTGCCTTCTCATCAACCAAGTGCATTTGCCAAATTTGTGTTTGTGATATTGTTTTCTGGTTTAGTTGTGTCCATGAGCTTCATTTTCATTTCATTGCAAGGAGCAGACAGTAAGTATTTTTGACATTTACAAAAATAAATGAAATAAAATAAAATGTTTTATGTTAAAAAGTAATTTTATTTGTTTAATAAACTGACCACTAAAATTTACTTTTTAAGGAATTTTTTTGGTATTTGAGTTTTTTTCTAGCTCTTATTTTTAACGATATTACAAAAAATATAGCTTACTCTAATCTTTAAAGTAATTTAATAGTCATAAAATGAATGTGGAATTTAATCATCAAGTGACTGACTGCTGAAAATTGCCTGTTACCAAGACATAACTTTTTAAAAAATAGCAGTTCATAAGTTTTCTACATTTTTGCAAAATTTAATATCTTTATTTTGAACTTTTAAAAATTAAAACTTTTTATTGCAGAATACTGCTGAAAAAATTTAGAAACTGAATATTTATAATATCTTTGCATATTATTTTAAATTTTTGCACTTCATATTTCATTTTTGATATTCTTAATATTCTGTTTATGTATACTTGTTACAAAATATCACAGAAACATACTTATGATACATAAGAATAATTGATTTAATCAAAATTTAGGTTTTTAAATGTTATCTGCTTATGTTTGTTCAGAATATAATTCAATATTCAATTCATTTTGAAATACATTGTTTTGTTTTATATATAACAGAACTTGCAAGTGGAATGAAGGAATTAGATTTTTTTTGGATTTATTAAATCTGAACAAAATCTAATTCCTTCATTCAATTCTAATTCCATTGCTGTTTTAAATTATTTCATAGTTTCTTCTATAAGTTAATTATACAAGCTTTTACAGAACAAATGACACATTATTAATAGTCCTGTATCAGCATTCATCACACATAAATGCTCATATGGTTGTGTGTATCTTTTTTATGACTTTGATAGTAAGTTGACTAGTAAAATCATTGCTAGTTAAATAATTTACTAATACTGTTCATTTATAATTTTTAAAAGATTTATTTTTCTCTGTTATTCTATTGATCTTAAATTTTGAATTTAACTTACCTCTTATTTATAATTTACTCTAAAATTTTACTAAATTGTTAATTTGTGTCATTTAATTAAATTTTCATAAAAAGTTGCTTTTAAAAAAAGATACAGATTTATTTATAAAAAAAAAAATCAAGAAATTATTTATGGTATAATTCAATTTCTGTTATTACAGGAGGTGAAGTGGATATTTTTGATGATCACCATGCTGAAGAAATTGAAATTCTTCATGATGACCATGATGGACCAACTGATCATGATGAACCAACTGGTCTTGATGATCATGATGAACATGCTGGCCATGATGATCATGACGAAGAAACATCAGAATCATTATTACAAGGTAAATGTTTTTTAGTATAGTTTTATTTCTTTAGAAAATTTATCTTATTTTAAAGCATACAGTGTATGTCTTTTTGTTTAAATAAATAAAAATAGATTGTTAAATAATTTTTTCATATTTCTAATGGAAACTTTTCAATGAATTTCAACAATGTTAGGAATCATGAAAGAGTCATGAAATCATGAAAGAGGATAAAAGCAACATCTCTTACATATTTAACAGCATTGCCTTGCCTATTACTATATTGAATGTTTTTATTGAAAAAGTATCAACTAATGCATTTCAGAGACATTTCATATGTGTATGTAGTAGGATTTTTATCAATAACTCCCGTAACCCCCTTTGAGAGTTGATTTCCCTTAGCCCTATACTTAGTGGATTTCAATTCATCAACAACAAGAAAAAAAAAACCCATACATACCAAATTTTTATACTGTAGGTCAAGAAGTTCGAAAACAGGAATTTTTTTTATCTATACACCCCATTAACTCCTTGCTCCCCCATAGAAGTCTATTTCTGTTAACCAAATTTCAAGTATGTAAATTTAACAGTTCAAAAACAGCATTTTCTTTTTATCTTTAACACCTCTCCTTAAACCTTCGCAATTCCCCTTGAGGATCAATTTTTGTAAAACCCCTTTTATAGCAGATCTCTAATCCTTGAAAGGAATGTGCCTACCAAATTTCAAGTCTGTAGGTCAAATTCAAAAATGGGAATATATATATTTTCTCCAAAGGCCCTTAACCCCTCACATTTCTCTTATGGTTCTATTTTCACAAAATCCCTTGTGTAGTGGATCTTTACTTCATGAAAAAAGAACCTGCCTTCTAAGTTTCAAGTCTGTAGCTCTCATAGTTCAAAGCTTGGAATAGTTATCTATCATTCCTCTCGATCCTCGCAACCCCCCCTTGGGGATCGATTTTCCCAAAACTCTTTTTGTAGCAAATCTGTATTCCATGAAATGAACATTCCTGGCAAATTTCACGTCTGTAGGTGTAATAGTTCAAAAACTGTAATTTTTCTAAACTGTCCCTTAACCCCTCGCAAACCCTCCTTAGGGCTCAATTTTCACAAAACCCATCTTGTAGCAGATCTATACTTCATGAAAAGAACCTGTCTGCCAAATTTCAAGGATCTAGGTTTAATAGTTCAAAAACAAGAATGTTTATCTATAAACATGTTAATCTCTTGCAACCTCCTTGTGGATTGATTTTTTGCAATACCTGCTCTTAGCAGATCTCTATTCCATGAAAGGGATATGCCTGCCCATTTTGAAATCTGTAGGTCTAATAGTTCCTTAGATATTGTGATGAGTGAGATGCTTTTCTCCTTTATTTATATTGATATCATAGTGATTTTATTTTTTTTGTGTGAATCATTTGTTATTTTCCCAAGCTTTAGATCAGTGATGGGAAAATTGCAGTCCACAAAAAGTCAAATGTTTAAATTTGTGTAGAAATACTGGTAAATTTTTTCAATAAATAATTGTAAATGAAAATGGAGAAAGGGAAACAATTTTTAGGTGACATAATTATTTTTCAATGATATGTAGAAGTCTTAAGAGCTGCAGTCTGGAGATCCTTAGTCTATATGTGCCCACAAGCCTATCAGATGTGTTCCATTCTTGGCAGCTGATTGATATTGCCAGTCAACCTGGTATAGAAAATTTGTTAGCTGACATTTCTACTGTGGAGCTGTGTCTTTTCTCTTGGTGAATCCAGGTTTTTGATGTAATTGAACTTGTATCTTATCTTTATAGAAATCACCATGAATCTCTTATAACTCTGAAAATATTATTGAAGGCTACCATTGTGGTGGTGCTGGATTTCTTATTTGGGGGAAGCATTATCCTGAATTTTTAAACAGATCTTCATATCCAAACTAGAACTATGACAGGCTTCATTTATCAGGATGCCATTCTGCTGCAACATCCTGAAAATCAGTTCAGGGATGCAATGGGTACTAATTTTTACTATGTGGATGACCATACCCATCCTCACTGTACAGACATTGTGAATGAATACCATAAAAGAGAGAATATCATCCATTTGGAATTAATTGACAGCC
Organism: Trichonephila inaurata madagascariensis; assembly: GCA_019973955.1. NCBI lineage: Eukaryota > Metazoa > Arthropoda > Arachnida > Araneae > Nephilidae > Trichonephila > Trichonephila inaurata. Next base: position 456,728 of record BMAV01004379.1, on the reverse strand, counting down.
TCCTTCTCTGTTTTGAACTCCATTGAATATACACGGGATATGCTTGACCAATGCCTTGCAGTTCATAGTCTGTTTTCTATGTCTATTCTATAATTTCAATGAGCATTGAATGATGAGAGGAATGGCCTTCTTCCTGATTGGAGGAATTATTTTGGGTTCAGTATGCTTAGGTGTTCTGATGGTATTGCAATCGTATAGCCTATTAAGTATCTTTCATGTCGTATTCTGTGATTTTTAATTATTTATTTTGCACAATCGATATAATCTCCAATTGTTCTAAAAAGTATGTCCTTGTTTTTTTATTAGATTATATAGTATACATGTCCTACTTTTAGTTATGTATCTTTATATGTCATGATTTTGTAGTTTTGACTTCATTCTGTGATTATCCTTAATTTATGAGCATGTGGGCAATGTAATTTAGCTTATATGAAATAACTTTAATACTTGATATATTTTTGATGATTCAAATTGGATTCATTAGTTTATCTGGAATTTACTTTCAAATTTCTTATGTGCTTATAATTCAAGCTCTTGGTTTAATTATACCTTTTTTTTATTAGAGAATATAGCAGATTTTTTCCCTGGAATTGGCAGCTTTTTATCTTTTGGTAGTGAAAATACAAAAGAACCTGAAACTGATTCAATCTCAGACAGTTCAGAAGAACCAGTAGAACCTACACCTGAAGTATGAAAATGTTCACTCATTATTTAATTTATCCTTTTTTTGGAATGTATATATCTAAGTTCTGATTTAAAAAAATAAATAAAGGAAGCAAAAATGTTTTGAATGTATTTTTTTTATGTTTTAATTTTTTTAATATGTGTTTTTAAATTTTTCACTTTTTATGTTTTGCTTTAAAAAAAAAATCAACTGTTTGATTCCCTATAATATTGTACTCATTTTCATTAATCATGTGAATTCAGTCTTTCATTGAATTTCATATTCGGTTGAACTATGGCATCAGTTACACAATTCATTTAATTTTCCTTGTGTTTGAAATCAGTGGTGTATATATACTACTTTCTTGGGAAGGTTTACATTTTTAAAAGAAGCATATAGACTAAAGCACCAAAACATAATCTTCATGCTAAAAATTAAAAATCAGTTGGTCTATAGGAGGGGTTTGAATACCCAAACCTCACCCTTGTGTATGCCATTGTTTGGAATTCATTTCAATATAATAATTTGCTTTTCTTAATTTTTAATGTATAATTGTTCTTTTATATAATGATTTGCAGTTCTAAAGGAATTTTTTGCTCCAAATTTTAGTTACCTGATACTGATACTACTGTTGATGATCTCAATACTATAGTCGAAAATAGTATAGAGGAAAATTTAGAAGACACAGGTTTGATATATTTTTATAATTTAAAAGTCATTTTTCTTCAATTTTTTCTATTTTCTAAAAAACATTAAATATAAAAAAAGTATTGTAAACTATATTGGGAATAATTTTTATGGAAAACATGTTTGAAACGATTAATTTCTTAAGAAGTACTTTTATAATAAATATTGCTTAACCTTAATCCAGTAGATGTATTTCTAATTTTTTTTTTACTTTGTATTAAAATATCAAAGTCAGTATGAAATTCTTCAGATTATAATCTTTAAGTGATGTAATTTATCCTTAGTCTGTTTATGTAATGAAATAGCATTTTACTTTTTTGGTTAATGTGGAATAAAATGTTTACTTAAGTTTTTTTTTACTATGCTAGTTATCCAAAAATTAATGAAGTTTTTCTTAAATTATCTTTAAGATACCTATTTCTCTTTAAGTTATTTGTAACTTTAATGTATGATAAATAATTTTTTCATGTATGTAAATGAATGAAAATTGTTTTTAAGTACCACTTTTTTAATGTTTCAAATATTTTAAAAACAATTTTTCTAATTTATATATTTATATATATATGTAAGGATAGTTAAATTAGATTAAAAATTAAATTCCCTATCTAGTAATTCACTTTTATATTACTTCCTCACCTCTTCAAGTATCAAACTAATCACCCATTTATTTCTTTTGAACATATGGCCTAGCCAATAAACATGCCTAATTCCAGATCGTTAAATTTAATAGCCCTATATGTCAGCATTAACTTTCAAGAGCACTCATAAACGCCATGATCGGTGTTTTAAGTGTTTAACCCACTTAAGATTATTCAGTGGCGTTTTTTTTCTCTCTACATTTTGCATCAGATGTCTAACTTTGATCAAATAAAGATCTTTTTTTTTAAAACTAAGTCTGTTTCTGACTCTAAAATCATGTCATATATATATATATATATATATATATATATATATATATGTTCATTTTGTGGATATCTGAATTTATGACAGGAAGAATTTAATTTTTTTTGCTGTAATTAACTAATGAGAATCTGATTTTCTGAAGGTAAAGATAATCAAGTTTTTCATTGGTGTTATACATTACAATTTTTCTTGCAGATCAAGATATTGAAGATGTTATATATTCAAGTATCCACACAGAAACAACTCAAGAAAGTATAGAATCTATCTCATCTACTGAAAATTCCGAATTTCCCACATCAAATGAACCAGTTCTTGAACATCATGATGTGGTACAAGATTCTGATGATGAACTTGAAGAATTAGATTTTACTAGTTTTTCTCCGGAAGTAGAATCTGTAACAGAAAATTATTTAACTACTGAAGAAATTCTGGAGTCAGCGTTTGGATCTGAAGAAGAGGAATCATCTGATCAGGTTGTTACAAATGTCAATGATTTTGTTGAAGCAACTACAGAAGGTATAGATGAAGAATTTTCTTATTATGAAAAAGAACCAATTACAAACCAAGAAGATTTTAAAATTCGAGACCAGTTAGATGATTTGGAAGATATTCTACAAAAAGTAAGTTCTTTAAAAAAAAAGCCTTTTTTCAGAGAGTTAAATTATTTAGAGCAGAGTTTCCCAAACTTTTTGTCTCATAGCCATGTTTTTTAGTTTTGGATAGACCCCTGCTTACCTAAAATCGAATTTTCGCAAATTTTTCAACTTAAACGTCCTTTTGATTGCTGGTGTAGAGTTACTTACATTAAAAGACCTAAATTTCTAATTGTAGTGGAGTATTAAAACTTAAGAAATACATGTTAATTAATTAAATTAAGATTTAATTAATACATAAAATAACTGATCAACAAACAAATGCATTTAATAGGAGAGATGAATCGGGTGCTTCTATAACAAATTTTCAATATTAGGTATCAATCTTGTCAAGTTTAACCCTAAATTTCCTTGGTTTGTAGTGTCCAGCCTTTTTTTCTTTTTATCTTTTTTTATTTTGGAGATTGGCAACCATGCTGAACCTCCTTCTCACTACAAAAAGTAATTAAAAACTTTCTTACAGTATACTCCATAATTAGGGATTAATAACATGTATGGCTCTTTAAAGCCAAAATTATAGGGACCTGTTTCTAAACTTTACTTTTAAAATCTCTGTTAGTGCCTATTTCGATCAGCTCATTTTGTAACATTATATTTTTTTTCAATGTGACCATAAGAATTCATTGCCTACTGTGGTATTACCATAGTCAAAGCATTCTCAAACTTTGTTTCAAAATCTGAATAAAGAGCATTTAAATGTTGAATGTAAATTAAAATTTCATTTTCCTGGCAGATTGTCTATAGCCACTTGAGAAACTGGGAAAATTCACGATATCCAATATTATACACCTTTAGCTTAATTCTGGCAAGAAATGCTGAAATGATGGTCCTTGTTTTAATAAAATATATGCTGTCATCTTGTCATACTAAATTAACATTAAATTTAGTGAATAAATCTGTTAAATAAGTAAATTCTGATTTTCATTTGATTAAATTTTATTTTAAAATGTAAGTCACAATCTGAATTAATGCAAGCCTCTTCCTTGACCCCCATTTACACCTCATAGACCCCAAAATGATTTTTTCACTGATATGGATCTCTTTCGTCATCATAGACCCATGGGGGTCGATATAGACCATTTTGAGAATCACTGATTCATAAGAACAATGATTTTAAAGCCATAAAAACTTTTTCAAAAGCTACGATGTAATTTAAAATGTTCACAATAAAAAATCTTGGGTTTTCTTAAGTCACACATATGCATTTCTCCCTTTAATATTTGCTGTATAACTTATTATTTCATATGAAAAATCAATGTAAGAACAATCAAGGTTTGCCTGTGTCAATTGTTCAAAGGTTCTATTACTTAACATTGAAATCAATTTGTTTTTAAATTCTCTGGAATCCTTGAAATTTGAATACTAAGTCATTATTATACTTTAAAAATTAGCGAAGATTTGATAAAAAGGTGATTACATTAAGAAATAAAAATTGGTTTTTGTAGTATTTTATTCTATTTCTTTTTTTACAAACCTATTTCTCTATAGGGTTTGGATGATGACATTGATGATGATGATGATGATGAGGAGGAGGATGATGAGTATGAGGGGGAGGAGGGAGATAGAGAGGGAGATGAATTTGATTTTTGGCAATTTTAACTTAACCTTGAACTAATACATTCGTATAATTCAACCAAGTGTTAGTTGTTTGTCTAATTAGTAACTGTTATTTCATCTCAGTACTTTCATATAAGTATTAAAAAATAATCATTTTTTTTATCCCTAAATGCATGGTGTTTTTTTTTTAGCATGGGAAAAATATTACATACATGTATGCTCAGTTTTGTACCTGAGGTAGAATTTGTTTAAATTTTTATGTATTTAGAGTACAAACTGTCTATGGATTGTTGTTTGTTAAAGATTCTTTAAGGGATTTATTTGGAACGTAGTATCAGATTATCAACAGAATCATTTTTTTTATGGACTAAAGAAATTAAAAAGTGCTTTATTCATTGTGTGTCTATATATATAGTAGAATACAAAATTGATTTTTTAATACTAATCTGAATGATCAAATTGATGAATTGTTAATGTTGAAAACAAATTAAAGATGTTTGTAAAATGTTTTAAAATGTGTTTTTAAACTTGTTTTGTGATTTTAGCTACGTAACTGCATTTTCTAAAACATATATACAAGTTTCATATCTTTATTATCAATTCAAAAAAGTGTATAAGCCTGCATAAAAATGTTAAAACATTTTACACTTATTTGCAATTGAAATTATTTTTTATCAGTAGCAATTTTGTTATTGGAATAGAAATTGCAATTGTGGGTTAATATTCACCATTTGGTTCTATAATTTAAACAATGTTTAATGTTTTTTATTACTTTTATGGATGTATTTTATTTTATTTGAAATATTAGAATAATTTAATTTTTGATGCATCTTTTAAAATAAATATATAATTCTAAAAATAATATATGCATAGCACACACACACAGTTGTGAACAATTAGATTGTTATGTTTGTGGATTGATGTCTTCCTTTTTTTCTGTATAAAAAAAGTATAAATTGACACATGCATTAAATTATTTGATCATATTTTAGAATACTATTCAAAAAATTTGCTGCCTAAGCCAACATTACCAGATTATGCTAAATTTATTCAGGCATTTTTTTTGTGTTCTGGAACAGAATAGGAGCATGAAAATCTTGCATGAGTTTTATTTAATATAGGTGATTTTTCCTACAAAATTAATTTCCCAATTTTTAAAGTCTTAATCATTTTCAAGGACAAGATCTAGCACTACATCCTTAACTTTAGATATATGCATGGTAAATTACTGAATGCTTGCATAACATTTTAGCTTGCTTGCCTTTTTGACTCCCTGTTGTTATTCCCTATCCAAAGTCCCCTGAAAAAGCATTGAAGAAATGTGAAGATATGCTGAAGTTGTATAAAGGAAGTCCCAGACTGCACTATATAAAAGCCCAAGCAATGGATAAATTAGCAGAGTCTCAGCGCAGTAATAAATTTCTTGAAGATGCTATTGCTGAATACCAGAAAGTTATGTCTCTTAAAGATGTTCCCGATGAATTGTATTTGACTGCTGGAAAAAAAGCTGCAGACAGGATGCGCTTCAGAGGTGATTTTTTTCTTTTTTTGTAAAATTTTTTATTTATAAGTTTAAAAATTAACTAAATGGATAATTTTTTTTCATATCTGTATAAATCAATATTTTAAGTTTTCACTGAAAACATTAAATGAATATAAACACATTAATTTTGTTGGCGTTTTTGTTTATATATATATGTAATTAATTTTCTTGCTGTATCCAAATTTTAATCAATACATTTGTAGTTAAGAAAATAATTCATATAATTTTAGTAAAAACTATGACTATAAAGTAATTCTCTAAAATAGTCTACGGATGCTTCATTTCATTAACATTTTTAAAATACAAATGAAATTTTATTTTCAATTTGTTTTCAGGAATATTAGTTATCCATCATGTAAACATAAATAGTAATTGATATCCAAGCACCAAGAAAATTTTCAAGAAATTTTTGCAAAATAACAATGTTGCCAGTCAGTAGAAATGAAAAATTTCATGTTAATAATTATTGAGTGTATTAAATGAATAAATTGTTGCATTGTCACTTTTGATCTTTATTAGTTCACATGTGTGTCTACAAATCTGTTAAAATGTATATTAATTTTTGTACAAAAAATTAAATTACATTTTTGTGTGAAATAAAGAAAATTAAGTTATAGTTTTATCAACTTAATAATTCTATTTGCTAAGGAAAAATTACGCAGTAATTCGAAATTTAGAATAAAATTTAATAATAAATTATCCATTAATTTCTGTAAATGATATTCTACTGTGGAATGGTGGTATGAAATATGTTGATAAATTATCATTGTTTGTTATAATGAGTAGAACTCTTGAAAGAATTAAATTTCTTTCATAAAATCTCAAATTTGTTCTCCTGCATGTTTAGTTGCTTTGAGGAAAAAAATTAACTTCTGATGGAAAGCTTATTTATAACACTGTTTATTTCTGAAAGGTTTAGTTTAAAAAAAAATAATTTAGAAAATTAGGATTTTAAACTCAATTTAGTAATGTTTATATATTTATATTTCAGGGTTTTTGGGAAAATCTGTTAAACTGTTACATGAAATGACTGAAAAATTCCCCCAAAATGTGGCTGTTAAAAATCTACTTGCTGTTGCATATCTGATGATTGGACAAAATAAAGAAGCTAAGAGAGTTTTAACTGAAGTAAATTGCATTTCTTTTTTTTTTTTGAGTAGTTTATTGAAAGTTTGAAATTTTACATTGTATGTTCGGTTCTAAAATCATTCGTGTAACCTCTTTTTTTTTTTTAGGTGCTAAAAGTGAAATCAGATTCAGGGTTTGCAAAAGTTCATTTGGGTTTTATTTTAAAAACTGATGATTCTAAGCATGAAGAAGCTGCAAAACTTCTTAAGGAAGGCATAGCAACTCGTGAAGAAGGAGTGATTGATGGGAGATTTTATTTCCATTTGGGTGATGCATTGCACAGAATTGGAAAACAAAATGAAGTATTTGTTAATATTTTTTATTTAAAATTACTAAGCATTTTCTTGGTGGTTTTCATGTATCGAAAATACAGTTGAACCCTGATTTAACCAATCCCTATTTAATGAATTTTTTGTCCTGATTAAAATGAAGGCAAAACCCCCATTTAGTGAATATTAATAAATTATTAAATACTAGTAAATTATTTCAACAACCAAAAAAAATTTTTTTTATTTGTTTGGATTAGAAAAAATTGGATTTTTTTTGTTTAGATGACATTTGTAGCTAAGTCAAAATTTTCAACAGTGAAGGGTGTATGCCATTATTAAACTTTACCGGTGTAAATGAGTCATGAGTGTAACCTATCATGTGAGCTTTGAATAGGACAGAAAATTCCTTTATATCATCTCATTCCAAAATGCAAGGGATATTTTAAAAGAATTGAACCATATGCTCTCTTTCGTGAGAGAAGGGAGGTTTATTATATGTATGGTTTTGTAGAAAATTTTTTAAAAAATTATTTGTGAAGTATAGCAGCAATGCATGCATAGCGATTTTGATGCAGAAATTGATAATGAAGTTCCTATCAAAATTGTTGCATTTTCTAATGCTTTGCATTGTTTGGAAACTGGGAAAACACCTCATGCAGCAGGATGTAAAGGACACAATATTTTCTTATCTGCAAAAATTTGAAAAAGAACTCTTTCAAGTCTGGAATCAAAATGCTTGTCAATCATCTGTTAGTTAGTTAAATTTTCAATTAACTGGTGCATGATAATTTGCTAATAGTATTTTTAGCACCTGAATAAAGAGGGAACAATTTCTAACTATGGATATTCTTTGTGTAATAAATATTATATTACACAAATAATACTTACATGCTAATTACTTATAGAATTTCCAAAAAGTAAGTGCAAAAAAATTCTTATTTTCTTTGAACTGCGATATTACAAATAACCCTAAATTAACAAATGAAATGTTTGGTCCCGATGAATTCGTTAAACTGGGGTTTGACTGTATGATTTATTTTTTATTGGTTACTTATTAATATTCTTGTAATTTTTTTTTGTTTGCTTCCTCTGAATAATTGCATAATTTAAAACAAAATTATTACAATTTATATAATTTTAATTTTCCTTAATTCTTTTTAAACTTGTTTTATCATGTGTATCATAAAGTTCCTATAATTAAAAACAAGTGTTTTGTTTGTGGCAAGAAATTAAAACAGTTTTTGAAATTAAATATCACTATAAGTTTTATTCTTATAACAAACTTGCAAGTTTAGCTTAGAACTAATGAAACTAATAATGAATATGGTATGTACTAATTCCTTTAAGTAACCATGTAATATCTCTAAATCTTTTCTTCCTTGCTCTTCATTTTTTTGCTATGCATTTGCTATTTTTAACTTTTGGTATTTTATGTATAAAATATTTTAGAATTTTCACAATGTATGATGATTAGATTTTATGATTCGATACTTTGTGTCATTTTCAGAATTTTTGTAATCAATCGTAATTTTTTAAAAGTTAATGCAGAAATTTATTTTTATGCTTAAAAAATATATTTTTATTTAAAAGTGTGTCTGTCATCGGGACTAAATGATGACTTTTGCTTTTTAACAGCAACTTTAACTTAGCATAAAAAGATTTAGACCAATGCCAGCAGCTTCGTTCGATGAGAGCCTCTCCTAGTGAGATACAGTACAGCAACTGAATATTCCACACAGATTTTATTACACAAAACTCAAAAACAAACAAAATGTTGCCATCACAAAAAGCCTAAGTACAGTCGATGGCGTTGGTCACAAGCACAAGAATAAAACTATTTTTTTTCAGGAAATAAATATAAAATAGAAATTGTAAATAGTACTAAGAATTGAATGCGTCTAAATACTTGTGCATATTTTACATGATGTTCCTCATTTTGGATGACATGGGAACAGGAGCTGCATTATTCATTTTATTTTTGTTGTCGAAATCTGCATCAATGATATTTTTTGAGCTTCGAACAAATTTCAAAACGTCTTTGTCTTTCATAATTGGGGCAGTACACATGTTATCATCATTTACTTTAACAAAATTTTCTGATGATAGAGTAGGACAGTAAATTTGCTGTTGTTTTATATACTTTGTTCATTCTCAGAAGGGAAATCTTTTCATGTTAAACTACTTTTGTTTCATGTTGAGAGAAAAAAAATGCATGAAAAAACATAGTGGTTTGTCGGGACCATTGTATTATTTCATGTTAATTGATATTTCATCTTAAGCTTTTTCGTGTTAAACTTATTTCACTGTGTATCATTTATTTGCTGTTTTAGAAGCTGATGAATTATTATTTCTGTAGTTTTTGAATGTATTTTATATGTAAAATTCTATGTTAAATGGAAAAAACAAACAGAATGTAATTTCTTCACAAATTCATTAAAATCTGTTTTTTAGTTATATTTGTAGATATTTTAAAATTATTCTTTCTTATAAGTTTCTTTCACTTTGCCCAGGCAATGAAAGTATATGAAGAAGCTGTTAAAGAAGGTTTATTTCTTTCGGTATACCAAAGATCATTGTATAATGTCAATGGATTGACTGGCAAACCATGGTGGGATCCATTAAGAACAGTCTATGCTCCTGATTTTAAGGTAACTCATTTATAATCAAAATTATATATAAATATCTAATATTTAAAAATATTATATTTCCTAGATGTGTAAACAACATGTATTTGTTGCTCTTTTAGTGATCAGATTTTTCTTTTGATTTGAGATATTTTTTGTTTAATTGTACGTTACTCATGTATTTTTTTAAATTATTGAATTTTTAGATCTTAGAAAAAAACTGGATGTTAATCAGAGATGAAGCTTTATCATTAACAAATGAAAAAAATTCAGGCTTCTTACCTGAAACTGAAGGTTTACAAGATACAGGAGATTGGAAGCAGTTTGAATTATTCGCCAGAGGTAAAAAATGTGTAGCGTGATTTACAATTATTTTAGAGATGTGATTATAAATTGAGTACATTGATTACAGATTAACAATTAGTTAAATCTAATAGAACTGTAAAAATTCTAAATTAAAATACAACTTTTGTTAGCAGATTATAAGTAAGTTTTTATTGATGGAATAGTATTCTGTCTTGTTTATTTGTATTCACGTCTGCTTTCTTTTGTTTATTAGGGAATTAAAAATTTCAATGATGTAAATATTTTTAATAAGTAGGCAAAATTATATCAGTAAATAAATTCAAGTTCCTATATTTTGTTTGTAATTTATTTTAAAAATTATATTTGTTATATTACCTTTACTTACTAAAATTTTTTTCAGAACTTTTTAAAGTATACTTCTCAGATACTCATTTAACGATCTGCTCATTGATTTAATTTAGAAACATTAATTTTTTAAAAAACTTATTAATCCCTAATAACTTAAAACCTTATCAGTAAATTCTTAATAAAAAAAAACTAAATATTTTTTAAGAATTATATATATACTTGTAGTAACTATTTTTGTTCTACTTTTTGATTTTTAATCCATTTTTAGTTTATAAATGAATCTGAAAGTTTTCGAAAAAACATTGAGTACTGCATTTCTATTTTTTAAAAGTCATCATTAGGCTTTTTTGTACTGATGCATTATTTGAATAATTCAAAATTTCAATTGTACTCATGCCTGCCTCCCTGTGAAAATAGATTCATATTTCATGTTTGCGATGAAATTACATTTAAGATATATAATGTAGCAATTTATGTTAAACTAATATATTTTTTGAAAATTTTTTAACTTAAAGTTAAATTTGAGTTTAAAATGCATATGCTGACATTAAAGGCACATATATGTATATTCAAAACTAAACTCAGTGGTGCAACAGCCAATACAGGGCTAAAACCTACTGTACACGGCTCAGCTTATGTGACCTTGGGCACTAAGGTTCATAAGCAGATGTTTCGATCAGGTGGCAAGTCGGAAGCGGCCCCCCGCCGGGGGGGAGGGGCGAGCGAGCGTGGTTCTCATTTATCGACCCACTGAAGGATGAAAGGTTGAGTCGACCTTGTCCAGCTCAGGGGTTTGAACCCTGGACCTGTGGTGTGATAGTATCATGCACTACCATTGGGCTGCTCATATGTAAAAACATGAACACTAAAAAACAACTTATGTAGAGCATTTGTTATGTATTTTGTCTAATCTTTGCTTTGAAAATTCATTATTCAGTAGATCAATTGCCTTGAAGAAGTAGCATACATGATTGTTTCTACTGAGTTACTGTATTGCAATAATTAGAAGGAGGTCCCTAATTTTTTACTTCTCCAATTCATGTAGTGTATGAATTTTTTAAAAATCTAAATAAAACAAAGTTTTGTGTTTTAGATTTTAAAAGAAAATTGGTTTTGCACTTATCAATTAAGAGATTATTTTTGTATATTTCAAAATTTAACAACTATCTTTTATAGGCCGGAAAATTGAAAAGAATTGTGTTAGAGCTCCTAAAACATGCTCAATAATATCTCAAATCCCAAATGCAGTTAAATGTAAAAGAGGCCAGGTTGGTATTTTCGAACTTTTATAATTACTGTCTACTGTAAAAACTTTTTATTTTGTAAAATGGATCTGGTTTTTATCTCTGTGTGTATTATTATTAAGTTTAAATTTTTGTGTACTTATTTTTTTTTGATTAAGAGATTAACCTGAAATTTATTGGTATTATATATATGTGTGATGAAACAATTTGGATAAGTAATGTAATTTTGCAATGTTGCAATTATAATATTAATAGAAATAATTGTTGCATTTTATTTTGCTTATTTTGATATTATAGAATACACAAAAGTTACATTTATAAATCCAGCATAAAAATTTGTAGATGTCAGTGGAAATTAGTAGATTATACAACACTCAGTTTTTATTTCCAAGATTAAGGTTCAGTTCCATATTAGATCATTGTATGATATATTAGAAGTTGCTACTTAGTAATAAAATTCTTGAAAACTCTTATATGATTTCAAGTTAAAGTAAGAAGAGAATTCAAGTTCAGCATTATTTGTGTGCAGTTTAAAATTATGAGATTCATTGACAGCAGTATTTTATGCATCTTTTCTGGTACAATAATTCCACAAATTGTATCAAAGTGTATGAAAATTAAATGTTTTTTTTTATCAATTTCATAAAGATGTATCTTTTGATTTAATTGAGGTTCTCTGGTAAGAAAGAAAACACTACAATTAATGTTATAAATACAAGTCAATATTTTGTATTCACATGGATAAGATATTTTAATAACCAGATATTTCTGTCTAGCACTATAAAAGTTATTAGTCCATATAACTAGCACCCACAGCTGTATGTTATATGTACTCAGTTTATTCAGTAAGAAGTCATGATAACTATAAAAAAAGGCATTGTAATAATTGGAAAAAAGGTATTCATTAAAGAAGTGTAAAATATTTCTTGTCATATTCCGATTTGTAGTCCAGATTCTAACAAGTCAAAAAGAAAAAAACAAGTAATAAAAAAAAATAATTTTAAGTCAATTTCTACTGTGAATGGATGAATAGAAAGTATTTTATTAATGATTGAAAATTGGAACAATATATAAATAAATATATATCTAGGGAGAGAGTGAACTAATAGAAGCATTGAAAAAAAATGCTTGATTTGTCTGCATTGTTGTAACAATGCACATCTGGTTTGGCTTATTTTGCTGAAAAACCGGTTTTTGATGCCCACTTTTGTCATTGTTTTAACAGTTACATTGTTACAAGAATGGAGACAAATCTAAATTGGCATAGAAAATCTGTAAATAATTTAATTGAATTTAATTAATGAATTAATATTAGAAAAAACTGTATTAACATCAAGTGTCATCCACTACACAAGTTCAAAAAATTTATTTGAACTTGATTGGATGAATACAAAGTATTTGATTAACAATTAAAAATTTGAACAAGATAAATATATAAATGTATAGAGAGAATGAGCTAATAGTAGAGAGAGGAATTGAATGAGAAATCAGTCTTTTTACAACAGTTTAAAGATATTATATTCTATGATTTATACTGCATTTTGTCTGTTTTTAAATATCCTGATTATGCAAAGAGAGACATGTGAATAACAAAGGCAAAATCTTAATACAGACATGTGTATAGTCAGTATGTGATATGTTACATATAAATCTTATGTAAACTTTACCAAAACATTATTAATGCAAAGCAAATAAAATAAGTACTTTTGAAGGAGCAGTTTGTTATCTAGCATTTAAAAAATGATAGTAATAATGGTAAGAAGATATATTATTTTTTTTCAAGTGTATTTTCTCTGGCAGCATTTACTGTTTAATTGTATGACATATTAGTGAATTTAATGAGAACATATTGAACTTTGTAATTTAGTTTCTATGATAAAAAGGAGTATGAACAATACTAAAAATATTTTTTATTAAAGTATTATTGATTTAATTCAATTTTCTGTTGGACATTAATAAATTAGTTTTTGTAAATTGAATGAATTTAAAATGCTTGTTTACTTTTTCATATTGCATGCTATCTTTTATATTCTTACTTTCATTTCCCTATGTACAAATGTTTATTTCTCTACTGTGTGTATTAGTGAATTTTTTGTCTGTAGCTTAATGTTTTTACCCAATATTCATTTTCTTGAAACCAAATTTTAAAACAGCAATTAAAAAATAAAAAAGAAGGAACTGAAAAAAATATGCAATTTAAAATCCAATGCTCCATGCTCTGAATTATTTTTGGTATCATGTATTTCTAAACTTGTAGCATATAAAAGAAGAATTTAAAAATTGGATATATTTATAAATGTTTTTAATTTTATTTTCAATTATTCTTAGGTGAAATTCTCGATCATGCAACCATCAACTCATGTATGGGCTCATACAGGTCCAACAAACTGTAGGTTACGATCCCATCTAGGTTTGGTGATCCCTGAAGGAACTAGTATCAGAGTTGCAAATGAAACAAGGTAGTTTTTCTATGAGTTATTTGTTGTTGCTGTTTCTTATCCCAGATGGTGTAGCTTAGCTACACCATCTCCATAAATCCAAAGATCACCAAAAAATCCAAAAGAAAAAATAGGATTTCTTAAAACCTCAAAAATAGTAGAATTCAAGCAATTAAGAATATGACTGTCGCCCATTCGGTATAGTGGTTAGCGATACTGACTGCTGTGCTGTTGGGACTGGGTTTGAATCCCGGAGAAGACATGGATATTTGTGAATGTATATTACCTTTGCAGCATGGGGGTACTTTAAATAGCCGTCGAGCCGCAAGTCCTCTTGTGAGGTTGGTGGAAGGGGAAGAGAGGGGGAGGCCACTGACAACCCCCAGGGTGGGTTTAGAGGGACTCCCTCTAAATTGGGGTGAAACCGAGCTAAATCGTTCTGTCACCTGTATGGTGCTCAAAGCTACGGCTAACGATAGGCATCACTTAGCCTTTAGCCATGTTGAATTTCATGGGCTTTGATCTGGCCTTTTGCCGATCAGGTGGTATTGGTAACAACAACAACAAGAATATGACTGGGGAGGCCTGATCAGTCTTGCACCTGTGACACTCTGGAAAGACTTTCCAGCCTTGTTGAAAAGAAAGAGATTTGATGTGGTCACTAAAAAACCATGATAGAGTCGTCTGCTGATTCCTAGGAATATTAAGTTGATGACACCAACAAGGTCTTTTCCCCAAATACCAAGGGTGAGCAAGGGGTATTCTCCAAAGTGCATTTAATTCTATCCTTTTAATGGAGGAGAGTTCGACAAGTGTTACCCCGCAAGGTGTCAGCAGTGGCAGATTTGGCCAAACTATCGGCTATCTCGTTACCATTCAAGCCAATATGGTAGGGGGGGGGGGGTTAAGTATATAAAGAAAGTTGAACCACAAGATCCAGAATATTTAGGCTTGTCATATCCCTGATAGTTATCCAACGAGAAAGGTGCTGTATAGAATCATGGCTGTCAATATGAGTTATTTAGTTTACTTTTGTGAGATATGAAAATGAAATATTTAAGATGCATTGAATATTGTCTAAAATTATCGAATAACAATTGAATTTTATAATATTAAATACCGAATAAGTATTATAATAATGAAAATTTATAAAATATTAAGTTTTTGATGCTTTGTATATTTGATGATTGTGTAATGTATGTCAGTGAATAAAAACATTACAAAAATAAGTTTCTCTCTTTTAAGAATTTTTTTATTGAAACAGCTATACATTTATTCAATAAACTTAGTAGTTGAAGTAGTTTTTTTTTTCAGTGACATACACAGACTTCTTTCATAGGAGGGATTATATTTTTTAAAAAAAGTGCTGATAGATAAAAGTGCTGAGGCTTAATTTTTATGCTTAAAATAAAATTAAAAGAAAAAAAATCAGTTGCTTTATTGGGGGGGGGGGGCAATCCCCACACCTTGTGTATGCCATTGAGTTTTTTTTAAAATATTTTATATAAGTACTTTTTTTAAAATAAAATCTTCATAAATAATTCATAATCTCTCCTGTTTTCCCTTACAGAACATGGAAAGAGGGGAAGGTTATTCTGTTTGATGATTCCTTTGAACATGAAGTTTGGCATAATGGAAGTAAACCTCGTATGGTATTAATAGTTGATTTTTGGCATCCAGAACTTACAGATTATCAGAAAAGACATTTGACTCCAATTTAATAAGCAATAAATGTGATAAAAATGTTTAGAGCTTCATAAATGTCACAGAAAACATTTTTCTGTACTTAAGTGGTGCTTTACTGTTGTTTTATAAAAGTAATTTTTTTTATATTGAAAGGAACAGAATTACAAACATGAATATAATAATGTTTCCTTTTCTAATTAAAAGTTGATTTAGCTACTTATGTGAAGTAATATTTAACTTAATTTTAAAATCTGTATCTTAATTTTAAAATCTGTGAAATAAGTTTTAATTTCATTGAAAATCATAACTTAGTAAAAATTAGTAACTTTTAAAAGATAATATTTCAAAGAAAATAGTTAGCTTACAGTGTATTTACTGCACATTAGATATGATTATGTTACCTTTAATTGAAATATTTAAATTAGAAGTATAATTAAATATAAGTTCAATATGCATTTCTAACTTTTCAACAAAATCTATAATTTTTGGTATCATTTATCAGCATTTTTATCCAGGAATTTATAAATTTATTTTATTCCTTTTATGTTTGAAAAGTTTTTAGAGAATTTTTTTTAAAAATTTCAATTTTAAAATAATTGTTTGAACAAAAATTTGACGACTGTGTGGCAGCTAATTTTAATTATATATTTATAAAGAAATATAATACAAAAGTGGCAGCTTCATTAAAAAAAAATTCATAAAGCTATTTAATACAAATTCATTGTACTTTGAAATCTTAGTACTTTAATATGAAACTTTAATTTTTAGTTGAATTTTATGTGATTGTAATATTTTCTTTTATGTGCCAATTTACTATTCAACAAGTTGAAATTTATGTTTATTTTTTAATGTTAGATTTGTGTTCCAATGAAACATTTTAAGTATCTTTTTTCGTTATAGCATTAATTTTTTTATATAATTTTTAAGTAATTTAAAATAGCTCTATTTGTTTGGAATTTATGCTGAATTTATTCAAGACTATTTTTAAATTTGATATTGGTATCTATATTATATGTTTATCTTGTCTGTATTTGTAATTCTTAAATTCAGTGGAATGTTAATATATAAAAAATGAAATGGGACTAAAATCAGTTGCCATATAAAAAATTTGTACTGTAACATGAATATTCCCTTATGAACGGATTTTTTTCTAATAAAATATTTTTATATGAAAGCAATTTGTGTGTAATTTACTCTGTATTTTTACCTTAAATACTTTCTTTGTAAAATTTTCGATTAAAAATATATATCAATTTAGAAAATTATTTTCACTTTTTTCAAAAATATTATGTTCAGTGAGCTAATAATAATCAGTGGTATTCTGATCTAAAGAAATTATAAATTTTTCTTGTATTTTTTTTTCACACAAAACATTTGTATCAATTTTAAAAAAAAATAGAGTAAGAGTTAGTTTTTGTTCATGTAAAAAAAAAAAAGAAAAAAAAGATGGATTTTTTAGCCTTGGATTATTAGCTTTGATTTAATTAATCTTTTGAACTAATTGGCTTCTTAACCAAGAACATAAATAGCAATTTATGAACATTTAATTAACCTAATTTTTCTAACACAATGTTTAATTGATAAGTAGATGAATTGTTGTGAAAATGTTTTAATAAGATATATTCTACCAACATGACTAATTTTCCAGTAAATCAGATTTATTGCATGTTGTGTTTTTTCATCAATATAGTTATTAAGTTTTGCCTTTTAATTCATAAATGGGGGAAAAAATGTAGCTATCTTTTTCAATAATTGATAATTGCCTTTAATTTTTTGATGCAATAATTCATTGTTATATGACATTTTGTTAGTTTCCTTCCACATTATAAACATCACTTATTCAACCAATAATCTAGGATATGTTTTTCCATAACAGTGTTATATAAATGATACAACTGAAAATAGAAATATCAAGGCTTAATGCAGATTAAATTAAGCAGAAGTTTTACATTATATAGTTTAGTTAACCTCTTACTTCTCGCTTCCATCAAAATCATGGGGTCATATTTCTTGTGCCTGTGATATTTCTAATCTGGAGTGTTCAAAAGTAATGTGCTAAAAAGATTCAAACTATCTATTTCGTATGCCCGGAATCATTTATTTTTCACCAGATGACAATGCCAGATTATTTGTAATGTGTTTTAGAGATAGTTGTTTTATTTTAAACTAGATATTAGCACAGTTAAACATATATATTAGCGATATGTTTTTGTAACCTTAGCTCAGTTACTTAGTTTCCCTTTTCGTGAAAACACGTGGGTTGCGTTCTGTGATAAAAAAAAAATATATTTTTCAATATTGTATTCATTATAAAGTTAATCAGGAAGTGAATCAGATTCTACTTTTAAGTGTAAATGGATCTGAGAGGGATTCTGAAATAACTGAGTTCGGTTAGTGAATCTGAGAGCAGTGATGATGGATCTGTACTGTTATGTGTCACATTGGTCTTTGCATCTCATGCTTTGAAATTTAGCTCACAAAGAAAAATTACTAATGTGTTGAAACATTATGCATACGTGTTGTGAAGTCACCCCCCCTAGGGTGCCCTTCTCCTTGATTATCAGCGTTAGCTAGAGGTGTAGGAATAATGAAAGAACTAGAGGTTTCCATGATCTTAATATGACTTTATTAAGACCTTAAACTTAAACTTCTAACAGATTAGACAATAATATATGGGAGAATCTATGGTAGATAAACACACAATATATATAATACCGAAATAATGTAACCCAGACCACTATCAATAACTAACTCGTCTAAACTCTTCCAATAATATCGCAGATCCTAATATTAAATAGTCAATCCTACCTTAATTTCGATCTACGATCCAATCTTACTGGAAGTTGCGTATTTACTGGAGTGCAATGGTATGCACCTTGACCTAATGGCTCTATGTTCGGAATGACTTCTGTTGGCTGTCACTTCACAATAGAATCACGAACTATCATAATGTTCCTCAAATTGTGTGCCACCCTGCTTACTTGTAACTTCTGATATTTAAAAGCTTTCTAATTTGCATCTTTCCTTCACGCTTCACTTCTTGGGTTTTGGTTGGAAAAGAGTTGCCATTAATTCTGGCCCCAAAGAACATGTTAATGAAAGGACGCATGAGCCCGTCACAGTGTAATAAATTCTTTAATGTTTAAAAAAAAGGTTTTTAATTTTTTCTCTTTGCCGAAAAACCAAGATTCAGTCACAATACGCCTAAACGTTGGCTTCTCTTAAAAAATTTATTTTTTGTAATTCAAACTGAAAATTTACCCTAAATTTAAAAATAATTACATATATTGAACATTCATTTAGTTTCATATAATTTCTTTGAATAAAAAAATAGGCACTTTTATGAGCTTTTTCTTAAAAATTATGCGGCCATTAAGGGGTTAAATATTTATGTCTGCTATGATTGGGTAGAAGCTTTCA